>PVJA010006238.1:0-74332 GCA_004027025.1 Myocastor coypus
TTTTTTTTTTTTTTTTTTTTTTTTTTTCCCCAGGATCGGGGATTGAATTCAGGACCCTGCACTTGTCAGGGAAGCACTTATTCTACTGAGCCATCTCCCTGGCCCCTGATTAGTTATAAATAGGTTGATTCCCATACAGATAGCCACAGCTCAGGGTCACTTTCCTGGGTGCCTTTGTTAATAAACTGATTGAGAACATCTCTGCAGGCTGAGATGATAACCGCTCAACATCTTTCCTACTGGGAGCTGTGACTAGGTGGGTCAGGAAAACAATAGAGTCCATGGAGCCTGGCCATGAGAACAGGGGCCAATCAGAATGGAGTAAATCAGACAAGACGGGGCACCTCACATATTTTAGACCTTAAGTGTTATGTTGTGTTTCATTTACAAAGGATGCAAACGAGGGTATTTCTTACTGTGCATCTCAGTCAAAGAATCTAGACAGTGTGCTCCAAAGAAGACATCTCTCTGCCACCTGCCACCCATTCAAGAGGGCAGCCAATCCGCAAGGTTCTTTCTGCTTGACAGAACCCGTGCAAGCTCCGCCCCTTCTATTTGCATATGGAGTGAATCCTTAGGCTGGGGCTGCAGCACAGGGGTGGAGCTGGCCAGGGCCTGGCTTCCCTCACCGGTAAACAAGGCTCATCCCCAGGGGGCCAGGATTCTGATTTGAAATTGAAGATGTTGTTCTTTCCGGAGAAAAATAATTTTTTAAGTAAAACACACGACTATAGTATTTTTGTCCATTTGTACTAAAGATGTAAATACCAGGTAAGTTGTACCCTCCTGAGCCTAATTCTCCCACTGCCTTGAGTCGCTGGTAAGGACTAGAACTAAGTGATCTTTTAAGACACTGATGTTGTACTACATTTTTTAAAAGAAGAGAATGTAAAGTGGTAAAGGGAAAAATATTAAAAAAAAAAAAACCAAACATTAGGAACATGCAGGTAATAAGCCCCATAGCCAGAACGAGCCAGGGACGTCGTTAGCTGCAGTGTGAATCAACCATTGGGTGGCACTTTTGCTAAGGAAGTGGACGGTGTTTGTTTGCAAGTGGGAAAGCCAGGCCCAAGAGCTGTCTGGGGGCCCCTGGTTTGGGGAGCTGCGGCTCTGTCTCAGCTGGGCTTTACCTGTGGCTTCGCACTTACTCTTTGGCTGGCCAGTTCCTAAAAGCGCAGCAGTGGCTGGGGTACGTCAGCGTGGCATCCAGGAGGTTGGCAAATTTTTCTCTTGGTGGCAGTTTCTTTAGAGAATAGGATGAGGTGGCAATTAGCAATTGAATGGACTCCAGCCCATAGCTCGGCAGGGCCTGCAATTTGGTGGAAGAAATATCCCTGAACAGTAAAGGGAAGAAAGGCCTTTTATTTACTAATTTTTTATACCTTTCCCACAGAGAAGGGAACTTGCCCTTAACAGTCCTGTTGTTCCCGGCTTCTGAGAAGTCTCATCTCCATTTTGCTAACCCTTCCTTCTCCTTTCTGGTTACGCCCATTAATATACAAATTCAGAAGAGTGACTGTGTGGCTTCTTTCTCCTGCGAACCCCATTATTCTTTCCAAGGTTGAGTAGACTCCTCACCTGCCGCATGCTCCTCAGCATGCCTGACCCGCCCTCCTCGGCTCCTTTCTCCCGCTCTCTTTCCTCTTAGCAGAAGTGGAATAGCTCCTTGCCTTTTAAGACAGGAGGCACATGTAGTGACATAAGCTTTTGTGCTAGACCCCAGGGGGCAACGCTCAGGTCTTCAGGCACCTCTGTCTTAGGTGGGTCAGGCCCTGCAGGGGAGGTTTTCACACAGCACAGGCTGGTTGCCCTGGTAGGAGCAGCTCCGTGGCATCAGCCATCATCTAGCTGGGAGGCAGAGTGTGCAGGCTCTAAGGGCAAGCCGGAGTCATCCATCCAGGCTCCGCCTTTGTAAGCAAGCGTCGGCCCCAGGACAGAGGGTCTCGTGAGTGGGAGGGGAGCGCCCAGGGGTGGGTAGGTGAGCTTCGCAGCCTGGACCGTGAGTGGGACAGGAGGGGGCCAGGCTCTGCCCTGCAGTACCAGCCCCTCCTGCAGTCAGTGCAGTCAGGCAACTGGGTTCCTCTCCCTGCAGTGCAGAGTCCTGCTTCACGCGTGTCTGGGACTCCTTGCAGATTGGGGTTTGCTTTTGGTTTTGAGTGGATACACTGAAAATGAGGGTTTCGGAATAGCAAAACCTTGTTACGAAAGAGTGGCTCTCTGACAATGAGTTTCGGTTTCTGGGACAGACCAGTGAAGGAAGTCCCGTCCTGGAAGTCTGGCCTGTGGTAGCTACGGGCACTGTGAAGCAGCCAACCCAGTGTCTCTTCAGGATGGCCATGCTGTGCCTGGTCACACTCACTCACTCGTGTTCTGACCTGGACACTGCCATGGGACACACCTTGACGTGGACCGGGGCGGCTCTCTGTCCTGTGGCTTGCAGGGTGTGCTGGACTGGGGACTATTGGACCGACCTTTAAGACTGGCCCTGGTATACTTTTCAAAGGAGCCATCTGGACGGGGACCTTATGGGTGGTTCGCCCGAGCTGGGAGTCTGCAGAGGAAGCGGGACGCTGAGGAGGCAGAAGCCTGACGTAAGCAGAAGCCCTGACGTCGTAAGGGCGGGTGGAGGGTAGAGAAGGTTCGGCGGACAGTGGCAGAAGTCAAGAAGCAGGGTCAGGACTTGCACTGCAGGGTGTTTGTAGGCAGAGTAGCCGAGGGGCGAGGAAGCGGGTGACATGGGTGGCAGAATTTGGGAGCCGCACCTGCGGCAAGCCCGCGGCGTGCGTGGCACAGCAGGCGCGCAGAGCCTCCTCTCTGTCAGCTCCTGAGGCACGTCGCCCCAGCCTCTCTTTGACAAATAATCAGCATGCGCACAACAGCGAAGGCCGCGCTAAGTGCAAACTTTTACCTTTCCATAAAAAGCCGTTTGTATCACTGAAAGCTGTCACTGTGATTTAAGACCAAAGATGGTAATGTACGAGTTGTTTTTCCTAAGCCGAAACCTAAGTAACCAGGCTTAATTGGAGGGTTGTTGCACTTTGAGGTAAATGGTGGACTTTGGGTTGCCCTCTGGGCGCTGGGCTCTGGAAGGCTCACACCGTCCCTGGACTGGGTGCTACCTGGGCTGCCCAGGGAGGGGCCAGGTGCAGAGAAGGAGAAGCAGGCCTGACTGCGGGCAGCAGCCCGGAAGTAGCGTCAGAGGATGGCGGAGTAGGAAGGCCTTGGGTGTGACTGAGCAGGAGCTGGCGTGGAGGTAGTACCAGAACAGTCTTTTCCTCTTTCTGCCCAAATCCCTGGAGCTTCCCCACCTCGCTGAGAGCGAAGGCTGGGCCCTCACTGCAGCCAGAGGCGCTCGTGCCTGGCACTGCTGCCTCCTGTCCCTGCGGCCCTTGCTGTCCTCTTGGCTTTCCCCGCCATCCTGGCTTCCAAGCTCCTCTTAGACAAGACCCTGCCCCAGGGCCCGAGCCTCTGCCCTCTCTGGCTGCTATCCCTGAAGATGCCAGCTTCTCCTCCTCCTGAACGAAGCTGTTCTGGGTGGTCTCTACCTATCCTTCCTAGAATGGTAGCTCTGCCTTCCGCAGCTCCTTTCCCTTCATGCAACGGAATTTGCCCCCTCTACAACCAACACCATTTGCTCTACTACATCATGTATTTTTAAAGAATTTTTTCTTGGCAGACTTTAGATACACACAGTGGCCACCCATGTTCATTATAGGGGCTCTGTACGGGTGCCTGATAAATCCTGTTGTCTGTTTCCCCACCCTTCGGCCTGCTCCTCACCTTCCTTCTCTCCTGATTTAGAAAAGCTTTGTTTCCATTTTTCTCATGCCTTTTCCTGTCTTTTGCTTCCCTTCTCTCCCTCAAGCTTGTCTTTATGGCGGAGTACTGCTCTAATATATATGTCTATCTTTCTCTATCCATTCATTGTCTAATGGACATTTGGGCTATTTCTAAGACTTAGTTATCGCACACTGTGCCGCTATAAACATGGCTGTGCATCTATCGTTCTGACATGATGCTTTTAATTCTTTGGGGAAAATATTAAGAAGGGGAAAACTAGGACAAATGGAGCCTCTGATTTTTATTCTTTGCAAAATCTCCACACCGATTTCCACAGTGGTGGTACCAGTCCTACAGAATGCATTTACTTCTGTGATTCTTATCTGTCTTGTCCCATTCTGTGAAGGCAGAAGTTGTCTTCTCTGCGCTTGCACTGATGTCTAATCCAATGCCTGGTACACAGTTATTGAACTGGTGAATCAATGAACAATCAAACAAATAGACTAGGTTGCCCTGGTTTCTAGCATCTTCTGCACCGTGAAGCGGCACGCTGGCACGCTGGCATGCTGTTGTCTCCCTGGCACCTGCAGTCTCTCAGTGGGCAGAGAGCACAGCCATTTGCTCCCTGCTGTTTCTCTAGCCAGGTCTCTGGTGAGCAAGTCATGCTTGATCAGAATTTGTTGAAGGACTAACAGAGTGCAGCAGGGGGAAGCAACAGACTCCTGTCACGATGGAGGGACAAATGCAGGCTCCCTGTGTTAGAGCTACAGAGTGTTGGACCTATCCTATTTCTCCCTGAAGCCTGGAAGAAGCTCAGCTCCTCTTAATGAGATGCTTAAGTTCCTCAGCATGCCAGCAGGAGACCGGTGGTCCAATGTCTTCTTCCTCCCATGTACCCACATGCTCACCCCAAATCGTCAGAATCTGAGGGCCAAGGTGCCCCACTTGAGCCATCTGGGAGTCTGATGCAGAGCAGGTCAGCTGTGTGCCGCCAAGGGCCAGGGTTAAACCAGCTCTCTGGCTTGGGGCCACCTGAATGAGTTCCAGGGGAACTAGCCCCTCCATATCTGGTGCTGCAGGTTGAGCCCTTATCCCCTCACATGCATATGTTGAATCACTGGTCACTGGAGAGACGCAAGTTGAAAATTATGCTGAAATTCCATCGCATCCCAGAAAGAATGGCTATCTTCAAGAAACCAACCAGTAACAAATGCTGGAGGGGATGTGGCCACAAAGGAACCCCTCTCCACTCTTGATGGGAATGTGGACCGCTGAAAACCTCTGTGGAAATCAGTGTGGAGGTTCTTCTGAAAGCTAGGGCTAGAGGTTCCATGTGACCTAGCCATTCCCTTTCTTGGCATCTTCCTAAAAGCATTTTACCAGAGCGAGGTGTGCACACCCATGTTTAGAGTAGCGCAGTTTGTAATAGCTAACCTCGGAGATACTCAAACGCCCACCAACCAATGAAAGGACGTACAAGGTGTGGTTTCTGTCTACAATGGGGAGCTGTTCTGCCACAGAGGAGGATGGGCTGGAGACGCTTCAGCGCAAAGGGATGCACTTAGGATCAAGCCCCTCAGGCAGATGAACTGAGCGTGAACCATCATTTCTCTGCTGTGAGAAACCCAAAGTGTAAACCAGGACCAAAACGTGCGATGGGTATTGGGAAGTGGGAAGAAAGCGTTCAAATGGGAAGAACAAGGGAGGCTCGAGGGAAACAGGATGGGAAAAGAGACGTGGAGGGGAAAAACAGAAACGAAAGCAGGAGAGGGGAATAGGAGGAAAAGCATCAGGTGTATCGTGCACAGGTAAATTCCCTAGGACGAATGTGATCATTATGTGTATGTAAAATGTACTGATAAACTTAGAAACACCCACACGATGATGTCAGACCCCTTGTACCTCAGAGTATGTTCTTATCTGGAGTAGGCTTGGTATAAGGACAGGCACGTTGGAAAGAGGTGAGGAGGGTAGTCCCTAGTCCAGTCTGCCTGTGTCCTTATGAAAAGGACAGACAGACACACACACACACACACATAACATGCACATGTACACACACGTACACACAGAGTCTCTCTCATTGGTGTGTGACCTTTGGATCAGCTGCACGCAAAGGGAGGTACCAGAAGCAAAGAAAGAAGCCTGGTGCAGAATGCCTCTTACAGCCCTCAGCGGGAGCCATACATGTAGACACCTTCACCTGGACTACGGACCTCCAGGACCAGGAAGGAACACATGATGGATGCTCTATTCTGGCCGCCCTACGGCACCAGGGCTCTGCAGCAGCAGAGGAGGCCAGTGTTCAAACCAGGCATGCATGATATAGCCAGGCATGCTGAGTGCTGAATGTGTATTGGGGTGCACAGAGTGGGGAGAATCGAGGTGCACAGGGTAGGGAGAGTTGGGGTGCACAGGATGGGGAGGGGCTGCAGCTCTGTACTCACAGGACACTGGGGCCACTGGTGCCCCAGAAGGCTCCATCATCCATCTTCTCCAGGTGCACATTTTCTCTGAGCTCCCTGTGGGGAAGGGCCATTCCTCAGTGGCGTTTGCACCTCGGGTGTGAACACTCATAGCTAAGTACACGCATGGGGGACCTCACTGTGCGCACAGTGAGCTGGGTCAAAGGGGAGTGGGTGGGGGCCAAAGAGAAGAGAGAATGGAGACTCACTAGTCCTCAGTGAGATTTGCCTCAGGGAGGCACCACCTGGGCAGCCATGGGTAGTGCAGTGGATGGATCCCCGCCAGGTGTGTGTGCTAGGGGAACGAAACCGCAGAGGCCATGGTCTGAGGGGTGGGGAATGCCAGGGCTGCTTGGGCAGGAGCTGCCCGAGCCTCTTCACTTCTGTGCTTTTGGCTCAGCACAGCTCAGCCTGACCTCCTGCCTGGGCTGCGGTGCCGTTGTTTGCAAGCCCAGGCCCTTCTCTGGGTGATGGAGAGATGAAGTGCCCAAGCTCGGCCTGTCAGCCTCCCTTGCTCACTTTCTTCTCTAAGGCAAAGGCTGTGACTCAGTGTTCCGGGAAAGCGTGGGCAGTGGCAAACATTCACGCATCATGCTGTGGGTGTCGTGGCACGTATCACAGAACTTGTGTCTGCTGCACTGTCGTCCAGGTGCTACCTGCCATCACAGCAGATGCAGACGGCAGGTGATCACCCTCCTGCACCGCCACCTGTGCGTCTCCTCGCTGTGCCTCCCGGCTATGGTCCAGGCCTGTGCAGGGGCCGTGGCAGCTGTTTTCACAGGCTTCTCCTCAGTCTTCTCTTGGAAACCCTAGCCCTTTGATCAGATGCACCGGGGGTCCTTTTCCTTGGGTCCATCTCTGCTCTCAAGGAGATGGCGTGGTCAGAGCCAACTGCTGCCCTAACAAGAAGACATTTTCTCTCTTAACCCTCTGTGGCTTTTCTCCTGACCCAGTCTGTTTTCACCATAGGTAGTTACAGTTATAAGCCATTAAAACAGATCCCTGTGAGCAAAGAGGCCTCCCATGAGCCAAGCCAAGTTCATTGTTTGAATCCCACAAAGGAGCATTTTGCATCTTCCCGTTAAAACGCACGCCTTTCGGTACACTGTGCTGTCTTACTTTGTCAGAGAAGAAATCCTATTTATTTAGCGCATTGTCCTAAGGGTCACTGCTGAGAATTCTCCCAAGCGATGTGATCCTTCCACTGCGAGAAGTGGAGGGAGGCAGGATGACATTTTGGGAAACAGGCTGCTAACTGGGTCCCCTGGTGCCCCAGGAAGGCTCTCTCTTCCCTGTCTACCCCCAGGAGTGGGTACTGGGCATTTACAGACTGTCGTTGCCATTGTTCTGAACAGCACGGACAACATGTCTGAGAGGAAGCTGTTAGAGACTCAGGAGGTGGGGTGGTTAGAAAATTTTGTTTAACAGCTTAGAAAATTCTTTTCCTCATTTAAGGTCTTTATGAAGCTGATCTATCCTACTGTCACATAACTCAGGCAGACACCAGACTGCCATGGGGACCTAATGAGTGCAGCCCATGCCCACCACCTGTGCAGAAGCTTTGCTGAGCTGCCATCCCTCTCCCACTGGTCGAAGGAGCCTTGGTGAGTCCTGTCCTGTCCCCTGCCACTGTTGCAGAAACTTTGCTGACAAGCACATCACCTGTTTCCCATCACCACCGAGTCCACGTGGACTCTGGGAGCTTCAAAAATGTTGAAACAGAGGGTCCAAGGACAATCACAGCCCACCAGCTCACCCAGAACACATTCAGGAGACAAGGCCATAGAAGAATGTGGAAGCCACAAACCTGACTGAAATGATAGCAAGTGAAATAAAAAAATAATAACTCCATCAGACTGTAGAAGAAATCAAAGCTGAAATAAGCTCTGAAATAAAAAAGAAACTACAAAAATCACGAAAGAATTACTAAACCTACCTAAATAAGACATAGATAAAAAAGAGGAGAATGGAAAAATGGTGGAAACATTAAATAAGCAATATAGGAAAGATTTAGAATTCATGATACAGATTCAAACATTGTTTCCGTGGAAATTAAGAATTCCATGGAAAGCTGGCAAAACCACTTGATTGAAACAGAAGATAGACTTGTAAATATTGAAGATAGCATTGCAGCGAGTTAATGTGAAAGGAAAGATCTTTTAAAAATAACAAAGAAGCAGCTACAAAATGATGCAAAACCCCCCAAGACTGGTAGGTGTCAGTGAAACAGCAGGCATAAAAACACAGCGACATAAAAAGACTATAGAAGTAGTAGCTGTAAACTTCCTAAGCATGGGAAAAGAATCTGACATATACTGCAGTGAGGCATATAGAACTCCAATTAGCCCTAACCAAGTAAATGTACACCTAGACATATAATAATCAAGATTCCAGAAATTCAGCAAAGGAACAAAAATTAAAAGCTGTAAGACAGAAGATACAGATCACCTATAATGGAAAACCCTTCAGCATAACAGGAGATTTCTCAACATAAGCCATTAAGTCAAGAACTTGGAGTGAAAATATTTGAGATACTGAAAGGAAACAACTTCTAACCCAGATTGATGTACCCTGCAAAACTGTTCATCAAATTTAATGGAGATATAGATACTTCTCTGACAAAGAATAACAAAGAATTCATGACCACCAAACCAACCCGACTAAAAATACTGACAGATATTCTAGAAAGAGACAGAAATGAACACAATTTCGAGAACAACAACAGAAAGAAATCACCAAGCAGAGGAAGCAATTTACCAGAGGAGAAAAGTAAGGAACCTATAACAGGAAAATAATATGACAAAGATTAGCTAATATATGTCAGTTATAACTATCATTGTAAATGGCCTCAATTCACCAATCAAAAGAAACAGACTGGCAGAATGGATCAAGAAACAAAGTCCAACTATATAGAGGAAACACTTTTAACTTAAAAGGAAATTAATAGACTGGAAGGCAAGGGATAGCAAACAACACTCCATGTGACAGGAACCCAGAGAAAAACAAGGTTAGCTGCTCTGGTTGCTGACAATGTCAACTTCAGAATGAGTAAAAGAGATAAATAAGGTCAATAAATTCTTGGTAGGGGAAAACGGCAAGAAGAAAAGATAATCATAAGTATGCATGCACCCAATGTAGCAGTACCCAACTACTAAGACAAATTGTAACAGGTGTGCAAAAATAAAATCAGCAATAATTCAATTGGAAAGGGGAACATTAATACCCCACACTCACAAAGATAGATTAACTAGGCAAAACAAAACAAAACAAAACAACAACAAAAAAACAAACAAAAACAAAAAACAAAAAACAAAACAAAACAAAACCCAGAAAAGAAATAACAGAGCTAAATCAACCTTGTGAAAAAATGGGCTTAGTTGTACAGACTGTTTACACCTGCAGTCAGAATATACATTCTTCTCAGCTGTACTTGGCAGGTTTTCCAAAATAGACCATATACTAGCATGTAAAGCAGTGGTTCTCAACCTTTCTAATGCTGTGACCCCGCAATACAGTTCCTCATTTTGTGGTGACCCCAAACCAAAAAATAATATTGGTGGCTACTTCAAAACTGTAATTTTGCTATAGTTATGATTTCCGATGGCTTTAGGCGACCCCTGTGTTTTGGTTGTTTGACCCCCGCCGGGGTCGTGACCCACAGGTTGAGATCCGCTGACATAGAGCATGCTTAAGTAAATGCAAAGGGGTTGAAATTCTCTATGCATATTATTGGATGATAGTGTCATGATACTGGGAATTATTGACAAAAGAAACAGCAAACACTCTACAAACACATGAAAATTAAGTAACACTCTCTTGAACAAGGGTAACAGGTGAAATTAAAGAAGAAATTAAACAGCATTTATAATCAAACGAAAATGTAGATACAACTTACTGGAATCTGTGGGATACAATGAAAATTGTCTTGAGAGAGAAATTTATAGCAATTAATTCTCACATCAGGAAAACCGAATGAGCATAAATAAACCATCTTATGCTGCACCTGAAGCTCCTAGGAAAAGAAGACCTGGTCAAACCCAAAGCTCAAAGAAGGCAGAAAATTATACAGATCAGAGTGGAAATTAATGTAATGGAGATGAAGAAAACAATACCAAGAATGAATGCAAGAGTTGGTTCTTTGAAAGACTAAATAAAATTGATTAACCCCAACCACTTTTTTTTTAATCAAAAAAAAAAAAAAAAAAAAAAAAAAAAAAAAAAAAAAAAAAAAAAAAAAAAAAAAAAAAAAAAAAAAAAAAAAAAAAAAAAAAAAAAAAAAAAAAAAAAAAAAAAGAAAGAAAGAAAGAAAGAAAAGCTTCACATTCATGCAATGAGGAATGAAAATGGTGAAATCACTATAAAGAAATTCAGAAGATCATCAATATCTACTTTCAAAATCTTTACTCTCCAAGAATGGAAAGCATGGAAGAAATGTATAGATTCCCAGATACATATAAATTATTAAATCTGACTCAGGAAGATACAGAAATTCTCATTAACCCTATGTTAGTCAGTAAAATTGAAAATATAATTAAAAAATCCCTACCAACAAAGAAAAGCCCAGGTCCTTGTAGATTCACAGCTGAATTCTATAAGAAATTTGGAGAAAATTTAATGCCAACTCTTCTCAAACTGGTCAATGACATCGAAAGGGATGCAACTCTTCCAGACTCTTTCCTGGAAGCAAGTAGTACTCTGATACCAAAACCAGTGAAAGATCCAACTAAGGAAGGAGAACAACGGCTCACTCTCCCTAATGAACACACATGCATAAATGCTCAATAAAATAGCAACAAACAGAATGCAGCAAGTCATCAAGAAGATTATACACAATGACCAAGTGGGATCCATCTCAGGAATGCAATTATGTTTTAATATATGCAAGTCCATAAATATAATGCACTACCTCAATGGAGCCAAAGACAAAAGTCACGAAATCATCTCAATAGATAGAGAAAAAGCTTACAAAGTCCAACATTTATTCATGATAAAAACCCTACAGAAGATCAGAATAGATGGCCTTTACCTCAATCTGATAAAGAACAACTATGAGAAGCCAACAGCCAACATCAAGCTAAATGGGAAATAAACGAAAGTACAAAGCCTTCACTTTAAAATCAGGAACAAGACAAGGTTGCCCACTCTTACTCAGTATAGTTCTGGAAACATTAGGAAGAACAATTAGATGAGAGAGACAGAGACAGAGACAGAGACAGAGACAGAGGCACACACACACACACACACACACACACAGAGAGAGAGAGAGAGAGAGAGAGAGAGAGAGAGAAGGAATAATGGTTGAAATGGAAGAAATTAAATTATCATTATTTGCAGATGACATGATACGCTATATAGAAGACCCCCAAAACTCCACCAAGAGAGCTGTAGATTTAATAACCAAATTCAGTAGCATAGCAGGATACAAAGTCAACATTCGAAAATCAATAACATTTCTGTACACAATGAATGCACTGAGAGAGAAATTAGGGAAATCATGCCTTTCACAATAGCATTCAAAAAAGTGAAATACTGATGAGTTCATCTCACAAAGGAAGTAAATGATTTATACAGTGAAAATAACAGTACTCTGAGAAAAGAGGTTGAAGAGAATTTCAGAAAACGGAAAGATATTCCTTGCTCCTGGATAGGAAGAACTATCATTGTGAAAATGGCCATACTTCTAAAATTGTTATACACACTCAGTGAAATCCCAATTAAAATACCATTAGTATACCTCACAGATCTAGAGAAAAACATTCCTAAACTTCTTCCGGAACCAGAAGAGACCCAGAATAACAAATGGAATCCTGGTCAACAAAGGAAACGCAGGAGGTATCACAATCCCTAACGTGAAATTATACTATAAAGTTACTGCATAAAGCCAGCATGGTACTGGCAAATAAATAGACCCAAGGATCTATGGAACAGACTAGAAGGTACAGGCATATCTGTTACACATTCAGCCACTTTATTTTTGACAAAGAGTCAAACATGTTCACCAGAAGAAAGACAGTCTCTTTAAAATGGTGCTGAAAGAACTGGTTTCCCACATGCTGAAGGCTAAAATTTTTTAAATTTTTATTTATTTATTTTTGCAGAACCAGGGATTGAACTTAGGACCTTGCACTTGCCAGGCAGGCACTTGTGCCCCTGAGCTATTTCCCTGGCCTCAGAGGCTAAAATTAGACACATGTTTATCACCATGCACTAAACTATATTCAAAATAGATCAAAGATTTAAATATTAAAACAGCAACACTAAGTCTTCTGGAGGAGAAAGTAGGTAGAAATCTTAAAGACACGGGGTAGGCAGAGTTCATGAACAAAAACCAATCTGCATGGGAAATACTTCAAGGAATCAACAAGTTGGATCTCATCTTTTTGAAAAGTTTCTGCACCTTAAGAGAAATCACCAACAGAGTCAAGCAAGAACCCACAAATTGGGAGAAATGATAGCTGACTGTCCCTCTGACAAAGGACTTCTATGTAGAACATCTAAAGAATAAAAAAAAAAAAAATTTAGGCCCCCAAAATTCAAAGGCCCACGTCAAAAATGGGTATTTGAGAAGATGATGCTTTTCTCAGATGGAGAAATACAAGAGGCAAGTAAACAGGATAAGACATTCAACATCATTGGTCATTCCTGAAATACAAATTGAAACAACACTGAGATTCCGTCTCGCCCCAGAAAGAATGGCTACGATCAAGAAGTCAACCCATAACAAATGCTGGAGAGGCTGTGGGAAAAGCAAACCCTTCTTCCCTGTTGGTGGGAGTGCAGACTGGTACAGTCATTATGGAAATCAAAAAGCTAGAACTGGAGATCTCAATCAACCTGGTTATTCTCATTCTGGGTGATTTTCCAGAAGAACTGAAACCATCATACCACAGCAATATATGCGCACCAGTGTTTATAGCAGCACAACTTGTCATAGCTAAATCTTGGAAACAACACAAGTGCCCACCCACTGAGGAACAGATAAAGAAGTTGTAGTATTTTTGCATAATGGAATATTACTTAGCTATAAAACAGCTAACTTTGAGGCTTTTATTGGTAAATGGATGCAACTAGAGACTATATTCTTAATAAATCAGACCTGCATGTACAAACATCATATTGTCTCACTAATGTAAGAACCTAAAAGAGTAAATAAAATCTGAAAGGTGAAGTTGATACTGTGAAAGGGAAAGAATCTGTTCAAAGGGAAGGATGAGGAGAAGACAGGGGGTGGGGGAAGAGATATAGCTACGGATGTATGCAGGTTGGCGTGGATAGTTGTCCTGCTGATTTCTGCTGGCCTATGGAAAGGAGGAGTTCATACTTATTTGAAGACAATATTATGCAATACAAGAAACATTGTCAAATTCATATTATTCTGTATGGTAAAAAATAAAGTCTTTAGTGAATGTCTTTGCCTGCCTGCAGCCCCTTGCCTCACAGGACTTGCTTCGAGTTCATCTTATGCCAGTCTTCCCCACCCTGGAACCCCCCATGCACAGGGCTTCCTGTCCACTCCTGAACTTGCTTCCTTTCCTGGCCAGCCCAGGACCTTTGGGCATGCTGCTCCTGCTGTGCGTAATGTGCTTCCCCCAGCTACTGCCACGGTGGGCTCCTTGTCCTGCTCTAGGCACAGCCTAAATATTATGTCCTTGGTGAAGTCGCCCTCCAGTGCCTTGCTCAACTCGCTCCATCCCTTCCCTACTACCCTAAGAGCTCAGTCACGAGTCACTTCCTTCACGGTATAGCGGCGGACTGTCATGGTATGTCAATTATTTTCAACAACTTCATTTATTCTGCTGACTTGATTTTCTGCCAGTCGGTGCTCAGAGAGAAACTTCTCGAGGCAGGGACCATGTCAGCTCTGTAAATGCACACCTGGTACCTCCTCGGTGCCACAGATATCAGTAGTGCTTAATGAATATTTGTTGGGTGAGTACAGTAAATAAAGATCATTTATATTCTCGGCAAAGTAATGTGCGTTTTTGGCTTCCTCTTTCTTGCAATGAGGTACATGAGGACACGGAGTTTCGACTCAAGGGACAGCGTCTGCCTGGCCACTTCGCAGTAGCTGCGCTCCTGCTGGCCAGCAGGGCCTTCCTCCTGCGGTCTTCCCTGCGTGAGGTCTGCAGGCCTTTCACCACGTCTGCTTTTGCTTTGGCCTCTTCTCATCTCGTTCTCTCCCTAGCCCAGGTGCTCCCATCATGAAGGGCTCTAGCCATGCTCTGTTCAGAAAGCGCTAGCTCTGGGTCAGTGTAGACCAGTGGTTCTCAACCTGTGGGTCGCGACCCCGGTGAAGGTCGAATGACCAAAACACAGGGGTCGCCTAAACTCATCAGAAAATGTTATTTATTTGGAATTACAGTTTTGAAGTAGCCACCAAAATTATTTTTTGGTTTGGGGTCACCGCAACATGAGGAACTGTATTGTAGGGTCATGGCATTAGAGAGGTTGAGAACCACTGTGCAGACCCCCCTTGGCCTATGTACTTGTTTTAAAAGCTTTTTTTTGGTTGCGTCCCTCGATTTTGCTCAAGTGGAGCTTTTCTTATCCTCTTAGGTTTTCTTCTGCACAGCTGCAGATCGCAGGGTACCTCACCCTGGGTGAGACTGGGGTCATCCCAGGGCCTCACAGGCTTGGGCAGGTGTCATGGCAGACAGGAGAGGCCAGAGGGGACTGGAGTGGTGGACACACAGGATGCTGCAGTGGGACATGGAGCCCCTTGCCCTGGGGACAGGGACATCCTCTCTCCCAAAAGCCAGCGGGAGGGAGGGGCCTCTTGGAACCAGCCTGTGGCAGCGGATTAGGCTGCTAAGTGGTGTCACCCGGCCTCTGGGCAGCGTGGCCTGGGGAAGAGTTTCTTCCTGAGATCTGCGGCCAGCGTCTGCCCGAGTGGGGGTTGGGAGCCAGAGGAGGCATAAAGTAGCGGGCTGAATATCTCAGCGAGCTGTCAGCCTCCATGTATCAAGGCTGCATCTGTCTTTGAAATCAGGGTGCTCTGGGGTTTCCAGCCAGCCGGTTGCCTAGTAACGCATGTGAGACCCCCGAGGACTAGCCACTTGAAAGTTTATTTTTGCCCTGAGTTGCTTGCTGCAGATTGCACGTGCTCCGGCAGCCGGCAGCCGGCGCGGGCCGTCATCCTTATTCATGAGCCCGGGGAAATAAGCACACACTTACAGCGAGAGCAGCGCCGTCCCATTGAACGCGTGCCTCTGCACTTCTTCCAGCCCATTTCCGTAGAGTTTGCTGAAGGAGGGAGAAGAGAGGCTTTAGGGACGGGAAGGACGGAAAGAAGCCCAGGCGGGGAGCGCGCCCTGTCCCTCCCAGGATCCTTAGTCCTGAGGCAGTGGCTGCACGCATCACGTCCACCTCGTCTCTCTAGCGTTTTAGACTGCGAGGACCCATGGCCGAGGCACGTCTCGCTGCCAAGGTTTCCCTCTTCCTTCACCACCACCGCCGCCAGCGCAGGTAGCCGAGCGGCAGTGGCGGAGCTGGGCTTTGTGCCCGGGGGGTCTGCTCACCCTTGGCTCCAGCTCTGCGGCCCTGGGCTTATGGGCTCTGGGGGCTGTGGAGGGCGGAGCCACGCTCCAGGGCACCATCACCTGCTCCTTTCCTGGGCTGAGTCTGTGGTTCTGCTGAAGCCAGAGTTGGCCCCACAGCCCAGAAGGTGTAAGTGCCCGGAATAGCTCCCCAGGGGCTGTGAGCGGACTGGGTGCCACTTAGCTGAGTGCGGCCACCCGCCTTGGAGCTGACCAGTTAGGGACTGAAATCTCTGCAAAATGTGAGCTTAATAAACCTTTCCCCTTTAAAAAAACGAAACAGAGTGTACTAGGACACATGGAGACTTTAGAGTAAGTTGCGAGTAGTATTAGTATTTAGGAAAATTTGTTTTCATAGGCACGTAGTATGTACACACTCACCCACCCCCACACGTCAGAGGCCCCTGAGGACACAGAGCAGGGGAGTGTTAGAGGCCTGGAGGGGTCCAGGCAGTACCCTTTGATTTATAAAGAAGGAAATAGGCTTCGAGAAGAAGAACCGCTAAAACCTGCGGTGGGAAGGAATGAACCGGAACACCTGGGGCTGCTTCCAGCACCTGGTTTTGCTGCTGGCTTTTACCTCTGGGACTCCGTGTCCTCCTGGGCTGCCCCTCCTGCTGCAGCACCCCAAGTCCTCCCTTGGCTGCCCTATTTAAAAATGCCAACTTCTATGCCAGCACGCCCTGTCTCCTCTCCCAACTGATCTTTCTTCCATGGCGGCACCCCCCCCCCCCGACCCCATGACATTTGCTGGCATCTCATGGGTCAGACGGGGACTACGAGTTGCACAAGAACAAGGTTTCCCTTGCTTTGCTCATCGCAGAAACCGTGCGCTCCAGGACAGTGTGTGGTCCCCGGATTTCTCATAAAAACACGGGTGAAGGGAGTGGGAAGCGGGAATGGCTCCATGCAAGAACGCCTCGCCGCCAGTCACAGCCACTCGAGTGGGGAGGGCGCTGTCTCTCGTGTAAGCTCTTTGCGAGCCACAAGGTCAGGCCTGAGTGCAAAGGGCCCGGCTTCCCCGGCTGCGCTGTTGGCAGCTGCCTGACCTTCTGCCAGTCAAGCGACAGGTGCGGCGTGACTTGAGAAATAGCTCAGACCACGCTGTGCTCCACCTGCTCCTGCTCCAGGAGCCTGTGGTCATGACATCTTGCTGGTCTTTGACAAATAAAACCAACATGACCTTTTACCTCCTATTCTATGGGGGTGCGTCTCCTATGTATATGGGTAAAATGTGTGTGTGTGTGTGCACACGCGCGCGTGTATACAAACACACCCCCTTTCCATCCACCTACAGGATACCTAAGATTAACCACTCAGTAACCAGATGGGCACTAAGGTTGAAGTAAATTTGAACTATGAGATTGAGAATGTACAAATTAGAGAGCACCCGCCACTTTGGGTAATCATACACACCTTCTTGCCTTCTTAGTGGCCCAGTTCTGTGAGCTCTAAACCATTTTACTCTTCAGAATACTGTCCTTTGTCAGTCTCCTAGCATGTGGGGGCTGGAATTCCTTCACAGCAGTCACTTCTGGATAAAAGAATCCTGTGTATGGTTTCTCTGAACTTGGAAACCTGAGCTTTTAACCTCCAGGCCGGTCCGCACCAAAGCTTTCTCCCCTGTCCCCGGGACCTGACCCACTTGTCAGGAATGCTAGGAACCTGGCGCACCCTTGACCCATCCTGGCATCCTGTTAGTGTCTAAGGAGAGTGCTTTCCCGACAAGGTCTCCAGGGCTGTGACAGCCACACCAGCATGGAACCCCTTGCCCAACAACAAACCCCGATGGGATGCAGTTCTTATTTCTGGGGTGCAAGTCAGACATCTTTTGCTCAGAATTCAGCTCAGCGTCTTAGCTCCTTCTTGCTTTCTCTACCCCCAAGGCGACAGGGCTGCATCTCTTGTGGGCCAAGGAAAACCAGCCTTTCTTCTTCTTAGTGGGGCAGAGCCGCCAGCACTTGCCGGGACTCCCATTACCCATCATTCCTGTGTTTCTCCCTGTCCTGGGGTCCACACACATTAGGCTTTGACCCTCTCTGTTGGAGTCACAATGCCACAGCTCTAAGTGCAGTCCTGTGGTCGAGTCTATAGCTACTGGACCCACGCACCTGGGCTCCGATCCCAGCGCCCCTTTTCTCACACTGAGTTGCTTGGGGCAGGTTATTTAAGTTTTCTGTGCCTCAATTTCTTAATCCGAAACAGAGATGATACTAATAGCTTCGACTTCATGAAGCTGTGTTGAAGATTAGAGTAGTTAATGCATGTAAAGTGCTTAGAAGTAGGCCATGCAGTGCAGCAAACACATCGTGTGTTGGTCTTGTTATACTAGTAGCACATTTTACCATGGCCTCCAGCACTCTGATCTAAACAGCAAAAGGATCTCCCCGTGTGTGCTCCAGACAGGATCCCCAGGAACTGCGGGCCACCTCTATGCCTGAACTGCCTGAATCCTCCACTGGGACAGAGGCATTGGCCGCTAGCTACCCTGCAAGGGCCTAAGTCCTCTGTGGCCTGTGTTCACATCATGGGTATCTTTACATGTAGATGATTTTCATGTTAGTTTTTTCTATTCATTTTCTTTATCTTTCTTTTTTTCTTAGTAGCCTGGGTCCTGCTTGTCTCCATTTCCTAAAGACAGAGGTCTGCTGTTGCCTCTCCAGCTGTTCCTCCTTCTGGCACTTAGCGGTTGCACACAAAGGGACGAGCTACCTTGTTTTGATTAAGAGAATAGCTTCCTTGCTTTGGAGAAGTTGCCAGTGTGTGCAGAGACTCATGGCACCAGGCCTGTGTGCCTCTGGGGATGGACTTTGACAATATCTGGCAAATCACTTCAGGTAGCTCTCTCCTGAGCCCCAAGGTGTCAGAACGGGACAAGGAGGCCGCCTGTGGCTGCCAGGGTTCTGCTGTGGCCCAGAACAGCAGGCTCCCCTACCTCCTCTCAGTGACAGCCCTTCGCTGGTGGGCACTGTCTGTCCTCTCTGTTCAAATGTCAGTCACAGTGAATCGAGCAGAGAGAAGGGCAGCCACTTATTCAAAACCGGATAGAAGCGGCTGTGGGGGAAGAAGGAAGGACGGGCTGTGGAGGACTGCAGGATGTGCAGTCTCCTCTCAGTGCTTACAAGCTGCACGTAGAGGATTCGAGTTCTTCTGAAGTTACTGTTGGTTGCTGCTGTGTATTTTGACTACACAGAAGCTGGGGCTAGGTTGGCCAGAGCTTTGTAACAGGACAACTGTACAGCTAAAATTATATCAATATAAAGGAAAACTACTATCCAAATGCAGCAAACCATTGATACTTGATCTTTAGGAACCACTGATAAGAAAGAGTCCTATCAGAAGTTCTCTTCACTTGCTTTACACCTCTGACCTCATCTCAGGATCATTCCCATCCACATGCTCCCTCTATTTCTTCAAGCGTGTTTCCTTTATTTATGACAACCCTGAGCTGGAGCCAGGACAGCAGGGCCATGAGGAAGTAGGGGCAGAAGGGGAGATGGTCACTGGGCTTCAGACCTAAGTAAATGAGTCGTGGTGCTCAGGGGCTGCATCGAACAGCGGGGCAAAGGAGGGCACAGAGGGCATCTCATGTGAAGACAGATGGCAGGCATTCTGGGGAGGCACCGTACAGATGGGTGCAGCGCCTCCTAGGCTGTGCTGCCTCGGAGGGATCACGTGGGATCCTGGGAAAATGCACATTTCCAGTCAGCGAGTCTGGGATGGGTTTGAGAGCCTGACTCCTAATGTTTTTAGAAAATTCTGGAAAAGCTGGTTCATGCACCGTGCTTGGAACATCAAGTTCCTTTGCTGGGTCGTCAAAATGACAACACGCATCAGAGGGTAGAAAGAAAGGACACAGGCAGTGTTGTCTCAGTGGGGCCCAAGGTCAAGGTGAAGAGCCAGAGGAAGAGAGCAAAGCCTACTGATGAGCTACTCTACCTATCCACCTAGATTCCTCAGTTGAAATCTTGAAATTTCAATGCTCTCTTTTAAGAAGCCAGCCATGCCCCTCAGGGAGTCTTCCTAGCCTCAGAACACCCCAGATACAGTGAAGTTTTACCAGCTTGGAATTGTGTACTGAAAAGTCCCAGGACCCACTTGATTTATTTCAAACTACGTGAGTTGTTGAGTTGTATGACACTGATGTCCTTCCACGGAGCCCCTTCCATGGTTGGCATTTTAAGTCAGGGACAGCAACGTCACCAGTGAGGGAAGACCGTGGGGGAGGGTGCCCCTGGGCTAGGAGTGAGGATACAGGAAGCAGTGGAGAAAGGGAATCTGGGAGTCTACTCACAGTGTGACCGATTCGTTATTCATTCCTTGAAAAGCATTTCCTGGTATGGTGGTTATGTGTAAGTTATCACAAATTTCCCTTGAGGAAAGAAATTAGAAATATTTACTCTTCAAAGTTGAGCTGCAAATAAGAAACCGTTATGCATAGCAATCATCGCAGTACTTACAGAATGAAATTAAATTCAGATGAGAAGATCTTCGTAACATCTGGAAAGGACCGGATGCCCGTGTTACAGATGCTTCTGTGATTAGGGGCAGGGGTGATGTCAGCAGAGTTGGTAAAAGGGATTGTCATTAAGACGCAAGGACAAAAAGTAGGAAGAAGGCATTTAGTAAGCACTATTTTCATATTATATTTAAACATACTGAGTTGGCTTTATGGGTAACACTTAGCTGCTGGAGATGATCGGAACTTAGAGGCCCTAACTATGACAGCAAAGTTGCTCTGACGGGTCCTGTTCGGAGACCCAAGGCCCATGGCCAAGACTGCTGGCCTGTTCTGTTTGAATGTCCAGCCTGTTCACTCCTATCAGCCCAGCCGCATTTTCCTACCGTATTTTCCTCCATTCCCCTGATAATTAGCTTATATCCCATTGGCTTCATAGCTTTAGGAAAATGCCCCTCTTCTTTGGAGCAGGTTTTAACTCAGGCACTTTGGACAAACTAGTGAGAAGTCCGCCTTCACCAACACTAACCATCTTCCTGTATTTAGCTATTTTGTAATTCAGGGAAAGCTTCCTGTGTCTCATTGAGACCACTGAGCTTGCTTTTGGTGTTGGGGGATATTTAAGGCTCTTTTGTGTCTGCCCCCCCCCTTTTTTTTTTTCTTTTACAAGACAGACACAAGTGACAGGTGAAATGGAAGAGAATTTTGTCACAAGAACAGGATTGCTTCAGGGTGTCCAGAAACTCACTAGGCACTGGCTGTGGACATCAGGTACGAGCTGCCTGCTGTCCCGTGACAGCGAGACAAAGCCAGGTGTCCATTCTGGCTTTCGTCTTTCCGTCTTTATCGTAGTTCATTTGGATGAATGAACAGCTGTGATAACCCTTGTCCATGGCTGGGGACAGCAGTGTGGGCTTGGGCTGGGGGCTGTCACATTATGGGGAGAACCCGTTATTACTGAACACAGTCATTTTTGGGTAATAAGGGGCAGGGGTGACTCAGATTTGACTCTGAGCTATTTGTTTTTCCAAGGCTGTGAGGCCACAGTGTGTGCATGTGTCCCCCACGGCCCCCGGAGGTTGAGAGAGGGATAAAGACGCAGGGTTTGGGAGTGTCCTGCGCTAGAGCTGCCCTGGGAAGAGTGCCAGAGGCCAGCGGAAGGCTGGCGGTGGAGCCGCACAGAGGTCCCTTCTGTGCCCTCTTTGTGGTGTTTTGCTCCTGGTGGCATTGGGGGGAAGGCACCCCACCTTGTGCAGAGTGGATGAAATTTAATTGATCAGAAAGAAGCGAGAAAGTATCTCTGTCAGGTAATGAAAGCTTTTCTTTGTGTGGGGAAAGCGGTCCAGAGAGGGAGGGCGAGGGAATGCGAAAGGGAACCGAGACGCGCTGGGTTCACGAGCCAGGGGCAGGCAAGGAAAGCAGACGTGTGCTGTGACGCGCAGCGATAAAGGATAAACGGAATGAGAACTGTCCGAGAGAGTGCGGATGTCTCGATCCACAAAAAGGTTCACAGTATTATGCTCAGAGGTCGTATTCGATTTCGGGAACCTGGGCGTTGCTGGCAAGGCACCTGCTGCTCGGTGCCCTTGGCCCTAGACGACTGGGGGCGGGTCCCTGCGACAGGGAAGCTAATGACTGGGTTCGCCCTGGCGGTTTTGCAGAGCTTTTCACTTGATGAAGGAGCAGATGTGATAAAGGAGAAGTGGTTCTCAGCCCGCGCGGACGGTCAGCTCGGAGCTCCCTTGCGCTTCCACCTCCGGCCCACTCACTGGACAGGTTCAGGTTGTGCTCTTGGCAGTGTGGTCCTAACTGTGCCCCTGACCCGCTGCCGGCTGTGAACCTCGCTGCAGAGGACACTGCTCTAAGGCGTGAGAGACAGAAACAGCGTTGGGAACGGCTGCCCCCTCACACGTGTGCGTAAACGCCCAGACGGGTGCTGACAGGAAGCAGAGACTGAATCAGAAGAGCGGGGCATGGAAACAGGGCTGCCTGCGTGGCGGAAATCATTCTTTTGAGTTTTAAATTGTTTCTGTTTTTCATTGCACGCCCATCTTCCCCTCCCCAAGAGTCTGAAAAGGACAGTCTCTTACAGGTATTTTAATCGAGGGAGATGCGTGAATGCGCCAGGCCCAATGTATACCAGGTGCTTGGTGTTCTGGATCAGTCTGTAACGAGAAAAGGGAAAACGGGGAGCAGTTTAATAGGTGCGTATTGTTTGGGCTTCGAGACACTGCGGCCACCAGACTGCTGGCCAAGAGCGCCCTTGACAAAATCAGGGCAATTTAATGTGCATAAAGTGCTGGGCGAGGAGGCAGCTCGTGAGGGCTCGCGGGCTGTCTCTTGGAAAGTACTCAAGCTCTCCGCAGAGGCAGGTGGAGGCATCCCTGCTAGAAATCTGTGCACAGCCGACTGCAAACCTGCCTTCCAGGTGGCCGCGATGCCCAGGGCTCCCGGCTGAGTGGGTCCTGCCCTAGCCGGAGCCTACACGCTGGAGACTCGGGAGACTCTCTTCTCAGCAGAGGAGTCAACTAGGCAAACTGGTCCTCTCCATGCTGAGCTGGCAAGCACACTGAGCTGTGATCCATGGGGGACCCAGGCAGGGGAACGGCGCAGGAGCGAGGCCGGGGATTTGGGTGTCCATATTTAGTCTCCATGTAACTCGCTGCACGATGATTCCCAGGTTCGTACCTTTCTGCAGGTATGACCTCCTGGACAGTTTGAGTACAGTGATATTATGAAGGGGGAACGTGGTGGTACACACCTATAATCCCAGCAATCTAGGAGGCCGGGACGGGAAGATTGCACATTCAAGCTCCACCTGGGCAATTTAGAGATTTAACAAGACCCTGTTTCAATTTTTTCCCACTGTTTATTTTTTGTACTTTGTTTAAAGTGAATAAAAATTAGTAAAACAAAAACACAAACAACAAAACAACAACCACCACCAAACTATTAGGAACCATACAGAAAGGCTGGTGAGATAGCTCAGTAGACTAAGTGCCTGCTTAGGGAAGTGTGAGGACCAGGGTTCAAATCCCCAGCATCACATGCCATAGGTCAAACCTTCTCTGGCTTCCATTCCCTTCCCCCCCACTCACCCAACGAAAGGGGCGACTATCCTACTCTATAGGTAGCTGTGGGGATCTGTGGGACAACCCAGGGCAATGCCAAGCACCAGGTTCAAATAATAGGTGATGCTGACATGCCTCCTGCCTTTCCCTTTGTGCTCAGCCAGAGGGCTTAAGGGCTCTTCCTGCCAGTCAGGTTGGAACTGCGAGGGACAGACGTGGAAGCCACTGACTGTGGCACTAGCCCGTGGGATGCCCAGCAAGCCAGGTAGTTTCTTTGGGTCACAGGCTCTGGAGATGGGGCTGAGCCAACCTTTGTCTGACACTCCCCCATGTTTTAAATGTATTTAGTACGGTATCTTGCTACTGTACTTGTAGTGATCCTCCTGTTTTCCTCCTCCCAAGTGCTGGGATTACAGGTGTGTACCACCACGCTCAGCCTTAATCTCTATCTCAGCGCTCCCTGGGGGCGGGGTCAGCATGGCATGCCAGAGATCGAACCCCAGACCCTGTGTCTGCCTAAATAGGTGCTTTAATCCATTGAGCTATCTGGCTGGCCCTTTCACCCTTTTATTGAAATAAGGGCAAATGATTCTCTGGAAAAAAGATTATGTGCCAGAGCCAGTTCGAGAGCATCAGGGTAGCACCCTCAGCAGATCACACGGAGGCACACAGGCTCTGCCCTGGGGTTTTCATGGTAGGTGGTCAGCGTTTTCAGAACGAGGACCTATCATGGCGTAAGGAGCCCCGGCCAGCCAAGTCCTGCTCTCTCGTTCTGCTCCGAGTTTTCCAACTCCCCTGAGCGCTCCCTACCTCCCCTCCGTCAGGCAAGAGCTACTTGCCAGGACTTCACCATGTCAATTTTAATTTCCAACATTGTGTTGTGATGTTTCAGAGTTTATACAGTTCCCAGGGAGAGCCAGGCGTCACCATGGCAACCTGCAGGCCACTGCAGCGAGAGAAATTAGTGCCTGCGCAGACCAAGTAATTGCTGTCGTCTTTTCCTCCTGGGTTCCTAGTAGTGCGTGCCTGAACACAAATGCCACGTGGGCGCCAGCCAGTGAGGGCCGTAGTGTGCAGCCATAAGCTATCTGTTAGCTGATGCTTACATTTCAGACAAATTGAGGAGGCTGTCGAAGGCATTAGCTTCGATCCTTTCCAGGGAATCACTCTGAGAGATTTCGCTAGGGGGAGGGGAGAAAAAGAGAAAAGAAACATGAAAGAAATGACCGCGCCGGCATGATCGTGAGCTATGCGTGTGCCCCAGGGACTAGAGGCTCCTCTGTGCCACTTGTCCTTGTGTCACAGAGTGCTGGCCTCTCCCCTAGGAGCCCTGGTGGCTGCTTGCAACCCTGGGAGGCCGAGACGCAGGTCTCATAACTGGCGGGTGCGCTGCCTGCCTCTGGCGCATGGTATCTGTGTCTCACAGTCTTGGCCTGGTAGAATTGGATGGGCCCTTGGAGAAAACCTGGTCAGAGGCCTTTGTTTTATAGCTCTAGAAATCGAAGCCTCATACTCCAGAAGAGAAACAAATAGCATTTATGTGAAGGCTCAGGACTAGAATTGGATCTCTGGGGTCAAATTCCATCATTCTAAGGAAGCTTTAATTTGGTTAGGGTTTTTGTTTTATTTATTTATCTATCTATCTATTCACTTAGAGTATTGCTATGTAACACAGTCCAGCTTGGAACTTGCTTATGCAGCCCACACTGGCCTTGAATTCCTGGTGATTCTCTCGCCTCAGCCTCCCAAGTGCTGGGATTGTAGGTGTGTGCTACCATGCCTGGCTGGGAGATTTGATTTGAGTTGAATCAGTTTCTCCATATCTCTGTCTCTTGTTCTCCCAACTCTCTTCAGGGTGATTCTGTAAAAGCTGCAGTACGTGGCTAACCCTTGCGTAGATGCATCCATCGTGGGCTTAAGTGTCCTTAACTGTTTTACTCAAAACACTGTGAGTAAACTGAGGACAGCAAATATTTTCTGTTTCCTTCTGAATTCCTGGTGGCTTCATAGTGCCTGCTAGGGAATGAACGAACTGAGGGTTACATTGCTTGTGTAAGGAGACAAAGGAGCCATGCATAGCAACCTGATAAGCTCATGTAGTATAAACAGCCAATGCATAGCATGAGGTCAGGTCAAGATCAATGAGAATGAAAAAGGAGGAAGGGGAACCAGAGGAAGGAGGGCAGGGCCGGAAGGGGCAGGGCAGGGGACAGAAAGGGAATGAGCTGTGGCATGAATAAGCGACCACACCCCAAGAGGACTGTGACCTGCATGGGCTGTAATCATGGGCTGGTAAAATCGAACATGTAAAAACAATTTACAGGGGGACACCCACTCGGGGACCCCCCCCCACCCGTCTCTCTCTCAGAGAGAAGCATTCTTTCTCTCAATAAATATATTCTGCTCATACCTCTGTTTGTTCCTACTGATTGTGGAAAAAAAAAAAAAAAAAAAAAAACAATTTGCAGAAAGAATAAAAACTTAAGATCTTAAAAAACAAGGAAGTTGCTTTGTGACCTGCTGTCCCTGAGCAGGTGGATAATGGCAGGGCTACCCCACAATGCCACTGTAAATCACCACTTGCCATCATTTGAGAAAGAAGCCTCAAAATACCAAACTGTGCATTTGTGTGTTTTTAGGTCTAACATCCACGGAAGCCTTCAGAGCTGCCGGGCCCTGTAGCCCGTTGTGCGGCCGAGGCCGAGGCAGCGGTGACTTTTCTGAACAGCACACTCACGGGTTGCCCCTGGGCCTGAGCATCCTGTTCCTACCTGTTTATTTCACTGTAGCAGTGTTTGCCTTAGTTGGGACTCTGAATGCCTTAAAGGCATCAAGATGCAACATTTAAATGAGATTGGATATGGGATCGGCTCAAGCATCACACATGTCTGTAACCTAGAGTGAATTTCCTATAAACTACAATATTCTTGAATGATGATTTTCAAATATTCTCATTGCTTTCTGCTACCGAAGGAGCAGAAGAGGTTTCCCAGGGAGCTAAGCTTGGCAGTGCAGCACCTTTGAAGATGCAAATCTGCTGGGAAGGTCCAGTGCGTTGTACAGTTTAGGCGTAACTCTGCCATGGAATACTTTGGCCCAGGATGGTGCTATGAAGGGTGCTGGAAGCTCTCTTTCCATCTATGGGGACTTTGGTCCTAGAAGCTAAAACCCAGGGAGAGAGGATTAAAATAACGTCTCACAAACACGAGGACATGCTGCACTGTCAGGGTGCCTTACACTTCTGATAAGTGCCTTTCATTAGAACAGCTATAAATACTATTTGGGGGTACACTTACTGTATTTTAGATATAAAGGTTATCTTCTGATGCACAATAAACTTTCAGTACTTTTTCTTCCATGGGGGAATTATCTGAAAATATGACATGAGGGAATAGTTGCTGTAGCAGAAGGAGAGTTTTTATGATGGAAATCTACCATCTTTTCAACTTAAAAAACTATGATATCACTTATCAAAATGCATTCAGTTCTTTGAAGCAAGGTTAATTATTTGGATTTTAATGACTCTTGAAAATCACACCTTTTCTTCAAAGGTCCCTACATATTATTTGTATTATAAAGATAAAAATACTTGAGTTTCCTAAGTACAATTTCTCTCTTGGAAAAATTACTCCTTTCAACTCTGTTTTCTTTTAGAAAATAGCTCGTTATTTCAATTATGAATGTCTTTTGATATGCAGCATCTTACTTACATTTTCATGACCTCATTAAGTCCTTTGAAAGCTTGAGGTGGAATTACTTTGACTGGGAGATAGGTGAGTGATCTAGGAAAGAAAAAAGGAAGCTAAGAGTTTAAGGATTAAGCCCCGGTACCTTTTAAGTTTATGAACACAGTGTGTGTGTGTGTGTGTGTGTGTGTGTGTGCGCGCGCGCGATGTGTGTGTCTACAGAGTTAGCAGTAGATACAGGTTGAGAGTTCTAATGGGTATCAGTAAAGACAGAAACCATGAATCATTTTTGACTTCATAAAAAATATGTGTAATTTGATGGTTAAGATGAAATACGTTAGGGGCCAGTGAGATAGCTCAGTGGTCTAAAGTGCTTGCTTAGGCAAGCGTAGGCAACGGTCGGGACTGCAGGACGACGGCCAGCACTGCATGCTGCAGCAGCCCCACCCCAAGGGCAGGTTGAGCTGGCCATAATGTAAATAAAACAAAGTTTAAAATAAAAGATTATGAGTGTTAGAGTTCAACACCTGTGGGCTCAGACCCTCCCCACCACCTGGTGGTCTGCCCTGTCCTGAGCATGTTATTTAAGCCTTCTATTTCCACTTCTTCATCAGTAACGTTGGAAGAACAATTCCTATTTCACAGGATTGTTTGGTGATTAAGTAACATAAACAGGGTAAAGGCTGAGCCTGGCACCAAGGAAACAGAAACTAATTCTAGAGTGGCCCTCTGGGCTTGGTTGAGTGGACAGACAAAAAGCTGTTCGGAAGAGAATAGAGAAACTAGCAGGGAAAATATGGTGGGTAATCATGCAGGTCGGAAAAAGGACAATTCATTGAGAACACGCTCCTGGGCATGAGGGCAGTTGTCACCCCACTGGCAGCCGGCATCAGCTGGACTGAACTGGCTGGCTAGGCGGGCATCCCCTTCCCCTTCGCTGCTCCATGTGCATCCCGCCTGAAGCTGCCCCAGGTTGAAGAGGAGAACCAGCCGGGCAGGATGGGTCTGGTATCTGAGTAGCTGTGCTTTCCTGCCAGCAGCTCCCAAGTGCACTCAGGGACATGTCCTGTCTTGAGCTATGCCATATACCCAGGAAAGCTATTGGAATATTGCTCCATCCTGGCCACTTGACTCCTACGGTTAATTCACAGGGCCATCTCATGCCATTCGGTGGAACATCTGTGACAGTCTTTCGTCCAGGCCCTCACATCCACAGCGACAATGTAATGTTCTTAAAATAGAAGTAAAAGCTGTACACAAAATGGGCAAGGGAGTGACGGTCATCAGTGGCCAAGCTAGGACGGGGTGATGTGGGTCAGATGACTCAGGAGGACTTCTGTAAGAGGAGCACACACACCTGGCCATTGGCAGAGCATCTGTAGTGGGGCAAGTGCTCAGCCTAAGGGGCGGCCGGGGAAAGTGCTGGGAAGGGACCTTCCTGGAAGGAGGCCAGCAGAGAGGCTGTGCTGCCTCGTTGTTCACGGCCTACGCATCGGGGATGGCACTAGTTGGGAAGAAGGAGAGTTCGCTGTCATGAGGAGATTCCACTCAGTGTAAGGAGGGACTTGCTGCTGCGTGGGTTACGCAGAGCCACCTAGACCCTTATCTTATTTACTCAGTAATGATGTGAAGAACACAGTCTTCTTTGATAGCAGAACAGATTAGGTCATAAAGAGACTGAGTTCAGAGAGGTAACAACCAAGGAGACCAAGCCCCAGGCCCTTTCCTCGGCACCATGCTTGGAAGCCTGCTTTCCCCTGGGGAGCGAGGTGAGGCACTGAGGCATTGCAACCTTGCTTCCCTGGATGGGAGGCACGTCACGAGCGCTGTCACCAGCCCTTCCTGCCTTGTGGCTAGTGCAGAGGAGCTTTAGAATTTCATTTGAGAAAAGTGGTTTTGCTCAACAGCTTTGTAGAGATGCTTCAGCCCAAGAGGAAGGATCCCAACTCGGTCCTCTGAGTCTGTTCCCAAGGACTGTCCTGCTGAGCGCGTTGCCCAGCACCCTAAATTATTTACCAGTGGATCTGTGAAAAGCAGGGACAGAGGAGGGAGTAATCTTCCTGCAGTGGCATGTTTGCTTCCTATATTTCTTCTGGTATCATGTTCGCTTGGCTTACTGATTAAAAACACAGTTTTATTGCTCTCTACACTGCCAAGCCAATAAATTTCCAGAAGAGAAAGCTGTATTCTACTGCACCCTATGCAACATCAATACAACTGACAGCCAAATTCTGATTCCGGAGTCTTTATTGCTGGGGAGAATGCAGCACAGAGCTTATTTTGGAGAGTGTTTACATAAAAGCTTCAGCAGAATCCTTCAGAGCTGTTTATTCATGCAAATGAAGCTCAGAAGCCCATGCCTTCCTGCAGGAGGTGGACTCTTCCCAACTGAGCCTGCCGTGGCTCCCGGGGGAGCAGTTCAGTCCTGATGGACCAGGAGGTTGCCTGAGCTTTTGATGAGTGTGGATGAAGGATGAGGAGCAAGGGTCGGGCAGAGGGAGGGAAGCCATAGATCACGCACCTGCAGCCCCAGGGACATCAGAACGGCGCTAGCGCAAGAAGAGCTTGTGCAGAGCTGAGGTGGGTGCTGCAGAGAGCAGGAAGCTGCTGGAGGGCCGCTGCGAGGAGAGTGGGAATAGAGCGCGCCGTTCCCGGGACACCAGCAGCAGGTGGCTTTGCGGGCGCGGCCAGGTCAAGAAAGAGGCCTCGGGGCAGAGACTGAAGGCAATTGCGTGCGCTCCCATGGGATGCCACGGAGGAAACCAAAAGCAGTTAATTAATCCAGTAGATGATAAATGCATAAATAAATAAATGCGCACCAACACACTTGTTCACAGTGAGTCAAGATGAACGCTGGGAGGAAACAGCATAAAGTAGTTCACTGAAATCAGAAGGACTTGGAATGGACTGATGAGAACGTTACCTGAACGAAGAAAGCAGGTTAACTCAACCGCTCTGTACCTGACAGACGGATGGAAAAGAGTCAGATTTATCATCTGCCGGATGAATGACTCGGGCCCTCTCTCTCTCCTTCCCCCCTTTGTTTTTCTTGGAGTTGGTCAGGCAGACACGCCTTCCCAGAATTTCGTGAGCTTCAGGAACTCTGGTGGAAGGTGTGCTCAACAGCTTAGACAGAGCAGAAGCCAAGCAGGGTGTGGGGAGAAGAGGCCGAAAGCCAGGATGGGTCGGTGTAGAAAAAGAGATAACTGTGCAAAAGGTAGATAAAACCAGAGAGAAGCCGCTGCCCCATCTTGATGGGTCTGTGCCCATGCGACTGTCACCGGGTCCTCATGACAGCAAGTGAGCAGGGTGCAGGAATGCCGGAACCCAGGATGAGGAACCACTCCTAGACTGTCCTCATTCGCTCTCTCCAGTTTACCAGGAACTTCCTTTTTTTAAATTTTTTTGAATATTTAAAATTTTATATTAAAGAGCAAAAATAGCAGAAATAAAGATAGAAAACGAGTAACACGCAAGAGTTCATACAGTACAGAATTTCAACAGAGAACAAAGATTTAACAATGGTTGTAGTACATATTTTTATCATCAAATCTGTTCTGATTAATAGATATAGGTATGTAAGATTGCGCCACCAACCCTCGCCCAATCAGGGCCTGATGCGTCACTGTAAGCTCCGCCCCTAGCCCAATCCCATAAAGGCTCCACCTCAGCAGCTCCGGCTGCTCCTTTAGCCATCTGCGGTCCTGCTCCTGGCAATAAAGGATTTCTTTGCTCTCACGGGCTTCTTTTTTGTGCTCAGGAGGGAACTTTACACTTTGGTCTCAAGCAAGCAGGTGATCCAAATGTCTGAGACTGCCATCCCAGGTAGATGCCGAAGAGCCAGGCTTACTTGGCCCATGCGAGTCCTCCCTCGTCTTGCAGAGTGAGTGCGATGTCCGTGGCGGCGAGGTCGTGCGGCTCCTTTGGTGTATTATGCGTCCACAGACCTTCAGGGCCTTAAACTATGACTTTAAATGAATGGACACAGCAAGAGGCACCTGGGTTCTGGCCCAGACTCTACTTGCCAACGTGCCTTTGCCACAGAGCTTGAAGCAGACGCCAGGACTGGCTGTCCTCCGGCGCCTCTGGGCCTCCACTTTGCGCCTCCTGCCGGCCTCCAGCCCTTCCATTTGTAGGTGGAAGAAGCTGCAGAGCCCCCGCTGCTCCTTAGCACTGCGATATAGCTGTTCATCCTCCTCTGGGGTCTTGTGATGGCCTGCGTCTCTGGTAGAGCCCTGGGCATCATCTGAACTGGACCCGACCAGATTTCTGAGAGCCTTGCTGTCCGCAGAGCTCATGGAGGAGTGGGCCTCTCACCTCCTCTCCTTCCCGATCATCAGATCTCCACCCATCCCTGTGTCCTTGATCCTTTGGGGGTCACTGCGCAGCAGAGCAGCTCCTGCTTGCTGTGTGGTTTCGATCAAACTGGTGTCTTTTGGTGCCGGCACCTGACTTTCAAATAGGGCCCTCTGGCTCTCATGGGGACCCTGAACTTGAGCTACCCAGCATCTTTGCGCTGGCTGCAAAATTTACCCTCAAGTTCAGAGGATGGGGAGGTGGGGGAGGCTCTCTGCCGAGCTACTCCCCTGGAATTCTCTTCCTTTGCTTGGTGCTTCTTCACGGGCCACATCCTCGCTTCAGAGGACTCTTCAGCCAAGCGCTGGTCAATGTGAAGGAGAACCGCCCTGTCCGCGGCTCCCAGGGCGCCTTCCCAGAGGTGCGCGCCTCTGCAGCCCTCCTTCTTAACAGCTCTGCTCCCTCAGCTGCTGACGGCTGAGGCCACCCCCATCCCGCCTATCCCGGTGCACCCTGGGTCGGAGTACATCCCTGAGAGTACTGACAGCGTTAAGAGCGATCCAGCTATCTCAAGGAAAATCGTGGCGAATTATCACACCTCCTTAGTCATTTCCTTCCTCCCTCAAACCTGGGCATGGCTTCCTTTTTCCTTCTTGACGTTCCTGAGCTTCGTGGCACAGAGGACCTTGGGAAGCGTGGGTCTGCTGGCTGGAGCACTAACCCTCCACAGGGGCAGCTAGAGAACCCTGCCTCTCTCTGGAGGGCTTGCTGCCTGCTTTCAAGGAAAGTGGTGGCTTGGAAGTCCTTGCTTATAGAAGCCTATCAACTGAGAGACACTTGCTTTATTAAAGTGTTCTTTGTTCTGTGGAAGGATTCACTGCAGGATTTCTTTCTTTCTTTTTTTCTTTTTAAGGATTTCTTTAAATAGCAGATTCCCCAGGTGAATGAAAGACAGAATTCAACTGACACTTTTTTTTTTTTTTTTGCTTCAAAAGATAAGCATTGCATAAAGCAAATTATATCTCTGGGTTTCTCGGTGTGTAATCCAGTGCTGGGCAGGCCACCTTGGGAGGTCCGCAGGCGGGGAGGAGCGGGGGTGGTGGTGGTGGTGGTGGTGGTGGCGGCGTGTGTGGCTGTCCAGGTAAAACCTGAACATTCACTGGAGTCCCCAGGGCTGGGCCGTGGCTGTCTGGCACCTTACCAAGGCTTTTACCCTTCCTTTTGCCCAGCACATGGCTGAAGTGAAATATTTTTATTTATTACCTTCTGTTTAAGAAAGCAATTTATGGTATTGATTTCGGGGAGCTACAGAACACCCATCTAATTCCTATAGACAACGAGTTTATTGCTGGAGCTACACCCTGAATTATAGATGGCATAAAATCCGAGGGAACGAAAAGACAAATCAGAGAAGGTCAAAGCTATTTCTTTACCTAGAGAACTTGTTGCATTGGGAAAAGGTTTATTTATTTAAATTTAAAAGGTTAATGTTTTTGTATTTATGACATAAAATCTTATTCTACATTTAACAGAAATTTGAAATTTTCTGTGTGCTTTTAAAACCTGCTCAATAATTATTATGAAGTTGCTTTCATTATTATTATTATTGTTATTATTTTTTGGTGGTACCAGGGATCGAACTCAGGACCTTGCACTTGCCAGGCAAGCACTTATTCCATTAAGCTATCTCTCTGCCCCCTGAGGTTGCTTTCATTCTAACTGAAGTAAAAACTTCAATTTCAGTTTCAACATGGAAATAAAAATATTTTTTGCTCTTTCAAATGATTTTAAGTTTCAGGCTTCCTAAGGCCTAGATCTGTTTGGTACCTTCCTGAGAGGAAATATCTTCCTTTAGTATGGATGGACATCCAGTGTGGTAAGCTTTCTATTGGAAGATTTGAGGATGCATCTTCAAAAATACAGCTAGGGCTGCTTACCCGTTCTCTCTGGCCCACTTTGCAGAGGGAAATCTTTAGTTAGCGGGGGTGAGGTGACTCCCCTCAAGGCAGTGGCAATTCAAGAGTGCGTCTGGATTACAACCTAAATCACCTCATTCTCCCACCAACTTAGCTACAACTGGCGCTGTCCCATGGGTGTGGTTGATAGACATCCCACAGGATGCTCCGCTTTTCCTGGGCAAACCTGGCTCAAAGGCAGCCGCCAGCATGTGGGGGGCGCTGGCTCAGTCATCCACTTCAAGTTGCAGCACCAACGCCTCTGCTTTTGGAAAGCTTTCGACCTCCCCGGGGCTTTCAGTCCCAGCTCTGTCCTCCTCTGCGCTTGGTAACTACATACTTCTTCCGTGCACTAGTAGTGAGAAGTTGCCAGGCGCCTTATGAGTGGAGCTTCTGTGCTACCAAGGACCCCGAGCCTGGGCTTGCGCCGTCTTCTGCTTCCGGTCCTGTAGGCCTCGCCCGCTGCCACTCCTGGCCACTCCTCCCTGCACCTTTGTCCCTGGTTGTTCCCCGGCTTGGTTCCCCTGCCCTTCTTCTGGCTTCGCCTGCCCCGCCCCAACCCCCCTTCCTGGAAGCCACCTAGGCCACCGCAGAGCCCAGGCTGTTCCCGCGCTTCCGGATTGATCTCACCTCTCCAGATGCCTCACGTTGCCCACTTTGATTCATACTTTCTGGCTCACCTCTGCCCATCCCTGCAGGTCTCAGGGTCCCCTTGTGGGTGCCAGCTTCCAGCTACCAATGCTCAGGCCTGGGTCCTCCACACCGGAGCACATGCACCATCCTGCCTGGATGCTGCAGAGGGGCGGAGCTCACACCCCAGGGCAGACTGCCTGGCTTGATCTGCACTGTGGACAGGCTATAACATCTGCAGATAATACAGCATTTCGCACAAGATTAGAACTCCAGTACGTGCATTCGATTCACAGCTACTCACTGGGCAGGAGTGAGGCTGCCGGGGCGGCAAGTCCTACAGTACAACTCTACTTTCTCAGCAGCAGCCTGGGGTGGGTGGGTCCAGTGTCGTAGAGTGGACTCTTTGTTTGCATGGTCACCCTTAAATCTAGGAAGCACTGGTGACCTGCTCCCAGGCCACGTAAGCTCCACTTACGTACATAGGACAGGGAGGAGGGGGATGTGTCACCGTGCGCACAGGCGGCTTCTCTTGTGGGCTGTGTCTCATGGACCTCACCTGGTATCCTTTTAGAGAAAAGGGGAACAACAATTTAAAAGCATTAAATATTTCAGCTTTAGGGAGCCACTCCGCAAAATTTGCATTTGCTTACTGATTTTTAAGAAGTTCGGTCTGTTGGAGCTCTCCCCTCGGAAAGTGCGGCTTTCGGGGTCCTCTCCTCCACGGCAGCCATTCCAGCCCCCGAGTTATGTGGACCACGAGGTTAAGATTCCCTGGATAATGGATTTCCCAAGTCATTTGTGCGGCAGCTAAATTAAAGCTCAAAGCCTCAGAGCAAAACCGAGAGCCAAGCACATCTGAGCCCTTATTCAAAATCCATTTAAAGTTTTGTAACGACACAAAGCAAAATAACCCAGTCTACTCCCTAAGCTAGAACTCTCCTAGCAATGATATAACATGACAAGAATAACTCTGGTAAATAAAGCTACATGTTGAATTCTCCCTGGGGAACGTCCGTGTCATCTGTAACGATTTCTCAAAAATATTTTTTTTCAGAAGCTGAGAATATTATGTTGTCAGGGCAACGATGCTGCAGATATGCTTCATGAAGTTCTTTTCATTACCAGCTTCTTCTTTTTTTCCCCCCAACACTTAAACAAAACAAAACAAAACAAAAAAAAAAAAAAAACCAAAAAAACAAAAAACCCTTTTCCTTTTGCGAGAGAGGGTGTAACGCTGCTCCCAGTGGATACACCACACACTTAATTAATTTGGGGTTGTGTGTCTGAAGTCACTGCCGTGCGCCTCCATTTTTCACTAATTTATTTGCTCTAGTTCCAATTTCTGGGGTTCCTAGGCTGAAAAGGGCCGCCCTATCTATCTTCAGCATGTCGTTGCCAGTTGCTACGTGGTGGACAAACCTCACGATGGAGCAAGCTGAGTCTAACCTCCGGGTTAAGGAAGTGTGTTGGTGTTTGCGTGCCTGGGCCAGTCCGATTCCGGGGAGCCTAAAATTACAGAAGGGGGATAGGGAGGAGTCGTCTTGAGACCTGACTGATTTCAAAGGTGGAATTTAGGGGAAAGTTTCCTGATTTCTTCTTACTAAAGTAAGGACCCTTTTGCCAGGACCCTTCCACTGGCTTATCCTCTGTGAAGTTCATTTTTTTGGGACAGAATTGGTCGGTCGATTTTTTAGCGCTTGCGCATGAGGGAAGTCTGAGCGAAAATCTCACCCTTTCCACGGTGAAGTAACACGCACTGATAGGCAGGGGGAAGAACCCCGCAAATAGTGGGCGGGGCTGCGCCCTGCAGAGCGGCCCTTCGCAGCTTCTGGGCTACTCTAGCCAGAAAAGCTCGCTCCCTCTCTTCACTCCTCCCAGCTTTTGGCGCCAGCAGTCCTTGGTGCTTTCTGTCCCGTGGCTGGGAGCCCGGGAATGCCTGGTGGGCAGGGACCCTGGGGAGGATCCCACGCGTGGCCCTGCCCCGGACGTTGATTTCAGCGTGCAGTTTCTGCGCGGTAGGCATGTCTGGCTTGACGATCTTCTGTGGGCGCCTTCTGAGGCTTAGGGATGGGGAACCGGAGAGGCAAATACCAGGATGGGCTTGGATGCGGCTTCCAGGCCGACAGGACTAAAGCCCACCGACAGGGGGCGTGGGAGTGTTCTGGAGGCAGCTCCGCCGGGTGGCAAAGGCTAGACCTTGCAGGACGCGACGCTAGGCAGCGTGACCATTTCTATTTGGAGGTTCTAATTATTCCCCTCCTAGGCTCAGAAGACCTAGAGGGTCATTTTCTCCAAGTAAATCCTCCCAGCAACGAAACTGCTTCAGTACGCTTGATAGACACTTGCCGTCCAGCCTCCAGTGGGGCTGTGTGTGTTGGCCTCTGCACAGCCGTATGGGATTGTTACAGTAACACTTGGTGGAGCGTGAGGCTTTCGGCTCTGCTGTGTGCTTCTCCTCACCAGCGCAAGCGGCGGCCTGAGGCAGGAACGATCAGGCCCCGCTGCCAACAGCACTGAAATTTTGTCACCATTCGGAACCCAAGGTAGCAATTGGAGACACAGGATCCGGAGCTGGAAGCCAGTATGCCCAGTGTTTGTCCTGCTGATCAAATCGGAAAATGCCAGAGCTGTGCTGGGCCTGGCTCTGTCCCTATGGCAGCGGGCTCGGCTAGGAAATGCTGTCTGCGGCAGCCCAGGAGAGGCTGGGACCATGGTCTATGCTCACCGCCTCAGAGTCATGGCGGAAGGTAACAGCAGCTAGGGAGAAGACCTTGATCCCGGGCACTGAGTTGGACTTATAAACTGAATTTGGCCTAAGTGGCGTTAAAGGCGTGGTTCAAGGCCACACTGGCAGCTGTGTGTGGTATGCGCCAGGAAGGGTTGTCCTCTGCCAGCCACGTGCAGGAGGGAGGAAGGGGCCCCTGCACAGAAGCTGGGCGCGGAGTATGAGGGCTCCCCCGCCCGGCTGGTGACTCTCTCCTTATGCTCTTAAAGACAAGCAGGCGGGCTGTTGCTAATGTCTGCGGCAGATGTGGACCCAGCTGAATGCTGAAGGAGAACACATGCCTTCCGGAGGAGCAGGTCTGCCATGAGCCGCAGGGCCCCTCCACCCTTGTGACCAGCCATGTGCTGGTGGCGGCGCACAGCTGTGGTCCAGCACTGGGGAGGCTGAGCCAGGAAGCTCTCTGGCGCCCAGGAGACTGAGATCAACCTGGGCATCATAGTGAGGCCTCGTTTAAAACAAACAAACATGAAGAAAAAAAAAAAAAAAAAACAGCAGCTGCAACCACAACCCTAACAAAAATCCAAGTGAAACAAAAAACTCCACAAAACTACCACAGAAAACCTTCACACGCGAGACCGGAATCACATACGACCAAGACTTTGTCAAGCATAGCTACATCGGGAGATCACATTGTGAGAAGAGACCTTTGTTGCCTCATTTCCAGAAAAGAAGGGGAGAAGACGCACATGGGAAAAGGAGATGCCAGCCTTGGAGTAGTTTGATCTAAATACAAAAAAGAAGGGAGAAAACATTCTGCGGACTCATTATGCTTTCTGTGGGAAAGTGTGTTCCTCGCAAGGGACCTATGTGTGATGCTACTTGGCTCCACACTTCCACTGAGCTTTTGGGGGGACTCTTTTTTCTTTCTAGTATCCTGCTAGGGGACATCATTCATTTTTCTCTAGCAGATTGCTGCAGGATGATTTTTAAACTAATGAAACCTGATCTGTTGAAGCGTCTTACAAGGAGCCTGTTTATTAGCTCAGCCAGGTTTAAGAGCTCTCTTGAAAGTGTGGCTGGCAAGAATACAGGCATGCCTCAGGACTGAGATGCAAGACCAGCTGTCACCCACACCTTGGGCCTTTGCTTTTGTTTCTGGAGGGGGACATTCTGCAAGCTAGGGTTTGGGGCTAGCCCCGCTGCTCTGGGCTGAGCATAGGGTCTGCCTGTCCCTGAAGGTGCTTGGCAGGCAGCTGTCGGGCCAGACATCTTCTCCTGGCCAGACAGCAGCCTGGTCCTTATGGGAACTCAGCTCCTGCCTCAGTTCAGGTGGCCTTGCTTTGCCTCTTTTTGGTGTCTTTGTGGTGATCAGGTGGTGGGCTTGAGTTTTCCTACTGAATGAGTTAAAGACAAAACCAGGTAGAGCTTTTCAGATGGGCTATGCTAGTGCAGGTGAACTTCATTTCCAATTCTCTGAAGCTGGCACATCCGCCATTTCCCATTCAGAGCAGAGCCTGAGCAGGGGCAGGGAGTGGGGAGCTGGGGGTGGGATGGAGGGTTGGGAAGTGGGGAGCTGGGGGTGGGGTGTTATGGATTCTAAACCTGGTGCTGACATAAACTCAGCGACACAAAGAATCCCACCCAATACCCATAGCCCCTTCTCATTGCTTCATTTTCTAGGATGGAAAATTAAAAACTGATACTTAGCTTTGTTACACGCTGACCTAAGTGACTCCTTTCTGCATTGACAATTCCTGATAGGTCTGACCCTGTCTGTCGTCCCCACCTCCCAGCTACTAGAGGTCTTGAGCTCTGAGAACAGTCAGGTCCTGCATCCTGCAGGCCCACCTGGACCCAGGAACTATGCCTGCTCTGCTAGAAGGCCACAGCCCCACCAGCTGCAGGGGCGCAGAGCCCACAGCCACAGCTGCAGTCAGCCATAGCTGGAGCCGCAGCGCGTATTCAGCTTTCTTCCTCCCAGCATCCCACGCTCTCCCTCGCATCATCCTAGCTGTCTCAGTTACTCTTGTCTCGTTGCTGGGACAAATACCCGACACCCAACATGAAGGAAGGAAAAGTTTATTTAGCTCACAGTTACTGGAAGCTTCAGTCCATATTCTGCTGGCCCAAGGCTGAGTGGAACAGGGCAGCGAGCATCCAGTTCATGGTGGCAGAACAGCAAGAAATGGTGACAGAGGTAACTGACCGACCAGAGCAACAAAGACCAACAGAGTAACTGAGACAGAATTTGGTACCACAGGAGTGGGGTCGTTGCTGTGATTAACTGACCATGTGGATTACAAGTTTTTGGGAATAGCTTATGGGAAAAGATAGGAAAGGTTTGGAGAGGTCGTCTACTTGCAAGGAGCTGGATTAACTTTGGCTGTTTTGTAGGGGATGTTCTAGTCAGAGCTCAGGCCAGAAGACTGACAGAAGGCCTGCCTGTAAAGACTAGGTTGGGGAGGCTTCTGCTGGGAAGGACTGCATTGGTTGTTGGACTCCAGATGATTTGTGCTATGGATTGGCTGAAAGTCTGTCGGAATTTTGTTTGTGCCCAGAGACTTTGCCTATGACTGAGATTAAGCATGGCAGACTGATTAATCTTTCAAAAGATATTTCAAAGCAGTGAACTATTGGGGCAACGACCTGTTATTATTGGGGGCTTTTAGCCAGATTTATGTTGGGAATCAAGAGCAAAGTGCAAGATGATTTAAAATGTTGTGATCTTGGCCAGAAAAGAAGCTCTAATAAGGCTGTGGTCTGCAAATATGGAGCTGAAAGGTTCTCCATTGCTGGGAAGAAACCAGAGAATTGAAAGGATGGGTGAGGGCACTACAGGAGGTGGCAGCTCTCTACCCTTTGCAGCCTCTGAACTGCAAGAGAGAGAAACCTTGCCTTGGGAAGAAAGCCACAAAGCCTCAAGTTTCAGAATGGCAGAGGCAGCCACACCAGGTTCCAAAATGGCACCGGCATGGAGAATTTGCTCCTCAGAATCAGGGTCAGAGTGCTCAGCCATCCAGGCACCCAACCCCAACAACCAAGAGAGAAGGAAGCCTGACTACTGCTCCAGCTGGCAGCAGACCTTGGCATCATCCATGAGGCAGTGGTTTTAGGAGCATTCAGCATGCAGGAGTTGTGAGGTTAAGAAGGCTTCCACCTCAATTTCAGAAGGCGGCCTGGGAGGCCAGACAGTGTGCCCCTGTGAAGGCAGCATGTAAGGCAGGGTGAGAAGCCAATTCAGTAGAAACTCCAGAAGACTGGGAAAGCCGGAAATGTGGATCATCTAAGGGAAACTTCAAAGAGGAAGCAAAGCCAGCCTAAGAGAGAAGCTATGAGTGTCATAGGGGCAGAGCCATGTAAGGCCTTTGAAGCTCACAACTCAGCACAGACTCCTTCAGATGTTCCAGTTAGAACTATGGGATTTAATGTTTGCCCTGCAAACATTAAATTTGTATTTTGGACTTGTGTCGGTCCCAGTGTTTTATATTCCCCTGTTCATAACTTTTGAAATGGTAATGTTTATCTTGTACCTTTGAATGTTGTATGTGTTTAACTTTTCTTTGCACATGGACTCACAGTTAAGAGTTTGCCTTGGATCTCGGAGGAAGCTTGGGACTTGTACTTTTCAGCAATGCTGAAACTGTTGGGACTTTGGCAACTCTTAGAGATGGATTAAAATGTCTTTTGCATAAAGGGATATGCATGAGACTTTGGGGGCCCAGGGATGGAACATGATGGCTTGTGTCCAGTTGTCCCCCCAAAGCCTCATGCAATCATGGGGCTGGGACTTCTAGAGTTTGAGACTAACTCATGATCCACTGGGGTATGTGTCTTAGTACTGCTGGGATTATGGATCTTAGTACTGCTAGAATTATGGGTATGTGTACTTTCCCCAGCCTGGGCAATAGCCTAGATATATTATAAGAGAGACAGAAAGACAGGCCTTACTCTTGTGGTACCAAATTCTATCTCAGACTCTCTCTGTTGCCCTAGTTGGTCAGTTGCCTCTGTCACCCTTTGCTGCTATCCAGCTGCCCTGCCCTGTTCCACTCAGCCTTGGAATTAGACAAATATGGACTGAAACCTCCAGTAACTGTGAGCTAAATAAACATTCCTTCCTTCATTTTGGGTAGGGTGTTTGTTCCAGCCACAAGAGAAGAATAATTGAGACACATCTAAGCCCCACCCACCACCCCCATCCGTCAAAGGCCCAGCTTGGTGCACGGGACTCTTGCTGTCCTTTGGGGTTTCTCCAAGAGCTCCACACAGGACCCTCAAACTCAGGCTGGTTGTGTTATTTTCTGGGTCATCATTGTTCATCTGGCAGCTCACTCAGTTTAACCATAATGTAGCTCACTATCCCTTTCTAGTACCACACACGTGACATCCTAAGAATGTGAACTGAATAAACCCCTTCAAAGGGGTTCTCATTCTACTTCAGTGATTCAAAATCCCCACCTTCTCCAAAGGCATCTGTAAATTACCTGGACATATTTGTATCGGTCACAACTCAGGAGGGCAGTGTTACTAAACATGTAGTAGTTAGAGGTCAAGATTTTATTAAACAAATTACAAAACGTCCGCAATGAATGGTTACCTGGCCATAAACGTGAAGGTGTTAAGGCTCAAAAGCATGTGGTAAGCTGGGTACAATGTGGTGGTGCACAACTGTAATCCCAGCACTCAGGAGGCTGAGGCAGGAGGAGCACTGCAAGTTCAAGACCAGCCTGGTTACATAGTGAATTCAAGGCCAGCTCGGACTACATAGAAAGACCCCATCTCCAGAAACAAAAACAGAACAAAGGCGGCCAGAGTGTTGAGCAGTCACAGCACATTCTGAGTGTGGCTACAGTGTGGCAGGGCATGTGCAAAAAGAACCCAAGGGCACAGGTGCTCACAGCAGGTGTGTGTGGGGAAGCAGCAGCCCTGGAGCTGTGTATGTTGGGGTAGTGGTGCTAGGAAGGCTTTTTGGGGAAGCCAGCTATAGCCATGGTTTTTACCTGATGCCTTTTCAACCAGTTATTTAAGAGCAATGGTTATTTTTTAAAAAAGAATAATGGTTCTTGAAAGATTATTAGTCAAGAGATACTGAGAGGTTTCCCTTTATACAACTCTCTGTGCACTCAATTAATCAAATATTTCAGATTACTTTGATTTTTCTCTTCAAATACATTTTCTAGACAGGGAAGGGATGTTTCCAAACACCCTCTAGGAGGCCAACACCATCCTGGTCTCTAAAATGGATGAACACACAACCAAAAAACAAAACTACAGATCCATATGTTTGATGAACAGAGATGCAGAAATCCTTAATAAAGCACTGGCAAACCAAATTCAACATCACATAAAAAAGATCATATGCATTCAAATCAGCATCATTCCAGGGACGTAAGGATGGTTGTACATATGCATAGCGGATGAGCATGATATGCCGCACAAATAATGTCTAGGAGCAAAGTCACATGATCATCTCAGTTGACCTATGTGCTAGCTGTGTAGATGTCTTCCTGAAGCCTCCCGTGGTCATAAGTGGGGCCTTCTCAAAGGTGGCTGACTCTAGGGTGTGTGACACTGGGATTAGGGGTGGGCATTTACTAAATTGATCCTTTGATTGGTCCAGTTGGCCCACTGGTTTGGTATAGTGTTGAATGCAAACAGGGCAGGTAGCCTAGATAGAATAAAAAGGGACAGAAAGAAGGTGGAGCTGTCCCTTGTGGCTTGCTTGCTTGCTGTTCTTGCTGGCTTCTGTCTACCATGAGCTGTTTCTCCTCTGTGATGTCCCTCTGTTACATCACCCTGCCTTGGAGGCAGCAGGCTATGGACCAAAACCTCAATGAATTGTGAGCCAAATAAATGCTTCCGCCTTTGACTTGGGGTTCTGGGTAATGTATCTCAGCAACACCACTAAGATACACAGAAAAAGCCTTAGGAAAAATGTAACATTATTTGTGCTAAAAGCCCCGGAGAATGTACGTATTGAAGGATGATTCCTCAATAAAATTGAGGCCATATACAACTCACCCACCACTAGCACCACTGAAAATGGGGGAAAAACTGAAAACATCTCCTCTGAAATTAGGAGCCAGGCAGGAATATTCACTCTTCACACTTGCGTTCAGCATGGTGCTGCAAATTCTAGTGAATTGGCTAAGAGAAATCAATAAAAGGGTAGAAAGTAGGAAAAGAAGCCTGACTGTTCTTGTTGGAAGATACTGTGCTCCTATAATTAGAAGACTAAAGACTCTACTAGAAGACTTCTAGAGCTGCTCAATAAATTTAGCAAAGTAGTAAGACATAAAATTGACATTAAAAAACAATAGCATTTCTATAGTAAATAGCAAATCAGCCGAGGGAGAATCAGGAAAACAAATCTATTTATAATACTTAAAAATATGGAGGAGTCAGTGTAACCGAAGAAAGGAAAGACCTCTACAGTGAGAGTTTCAGAACAGTGAAGGAAGATGTTCAATAAGACAGTAGCAGACAGAAAGACCTCCCATGTTCCTGGGTTGGCAGAATTAATATTATCCAAATGGCCACACTACCAAAAGTGCTGCGCAGATTCCATGCAATGGCCACACCAAAACATCACAGACATTCTTCACAGAACTAGAAAAAAATGCCCTAAAATTTGAGTGGAAACACAGAGCAGCCACAGCGATGCTAGGTATAGGAGCAGGACTAAAGGCATCACAATGCAGATTTGAAGTCATACTGCAAAGCCACAGTCACAAGATCAGCATGATATTGGCCCAAAAAGAGACAACGGCACGGAAGAGGGGACATGGAAAAACCTTACGCAACTACAACCGTATGATTCTGGAAAGGAAGCCAAAAACATGCACCATAGAAAATCTAGCCTCGTCAACAAGCGGTGCTGGGGAGCTCTAATTGTCAAGTTAGCTCTCCTGTGTGAGACGACTGAAGGATAAATACGGAGCATGGCGGAGGACAGACCTGGGGAGGAGAAAGAAGTATCTTTCATCTCCTGTGAGAATCAACTCAAAATGATCAAGAACGTAGGGATCAAGAACTTCGAAGCTCACGAAAGAAAACAGAGGGGAAACAGCTGGAGCCACAGGCACAACAGAGACTTTCCGCCTCCGCCCCCAGTAGCACAGGAACTAACTGCAAGAACTGAGAAGCGGGGCAACATCAAATGGAAAAGCTTCTGCAAAGAAAGCAACCAGCCTGGTCAAGGGACAGCCTACTCTCCCACACACGGTTGATATCTACAGTATAAAAAGAACTCGAAAAGTCAGCATCAAGAAAACAAAATAGCGCAATCAATACATGGGCAACAGAAACAGGCGTTTCTCAAAAGAAGTAAGATGGCCAATCAGTACATGAGGAAATGCTCAGTGCCTTTATCGATTAGGGAAAAGCCAACCAAAACTTCACTGAGTTTGGGTCAGGCCTGAAGAGGGAAGAATTTATTCAGCCTTATGCACTGCTTCAAGCAAGGTCACTCCAGTCCACGCCACACTACAGTGCTTCCCCCTGAGCCCTTTGCTTTGTCCTTTTCCTTCAAGGCCCCACAAAGGCCTCAGGCTCCAAGTTCCTTAGAGCCTCGGGCCTCTCGTCTCCCTACAGCCCCTAGGACCTGTGTGGGCTTGGGGACAGATAGTGCACCCAGGCCTGGGCCTGCCTCTCTGGAGGCCCCCGAAGGCCACCGCCTTGCTGGGACGTTGTACTGGCAGACACATGGGGCCTTCTGGAGCCTGTGTGTGGCATCTTAAAATATAGTCTAAAAGTTTAAGTTCTGAGTAGTAGGCACAACAGGCAGGAAATAAATTGCCATAATTATTATTAGCATTTTCTTACTAACAGACTTCTCAGAAGCTGTTTCCATATCAAGCAGATCAACCTTTCTGTTGTCATAGAGACGAAGATTTTATATAACCATGGGCAAGGTGAAAATCCCCCCCATCGCCTTCCTTCCAGTTGCCTGGAACTAATAAGAAAACGAAAGGAAAAAAATTTAGATCAGTTGTTGTCCTTTACCTTTTTCCTCAATTAACAAAAACGAAAATGTACAAGGTGATTTTTTGTGTCATATTTTAGATTTTCAGCACCTGTGTTTTTAATGAGATATGGAAGGGGAGGAAAGATATGAACAAGCTGAACGGTGGCATTTTCAAAATTTGCAAGCAGGGTGCTTGTCAGAGATAAGCAATTATATCCTTTTTCTTTGTCTTTTTAAACCAAATAGTGAATTTTAGATGAAGGTCTTACCAAGCAGAGTTATCAAGGACTAAAGCATAAATTAGCATATATTACATGGAGCCGGTGGATTTTAGGGTGGTCTGGAGTTCTGTCTTCCTCCTGACCCTAGCGGGTAAATGGGTGTGGGACCACCAGCACCCTCTCCTTGGAAGCCTGGCTCATAGTTTCAGAACTCCTGATGATTTGTTCTTTGTAGCATACTCGGTCCTGTAATGATTATTTACTCTGTGTCTTAGTTACTCTTCTCTCGTTGCTGGTACAAACACCTGACACTCAACATGAGGGAAGGAAAGGTTTATTTGGCTCATAGTGATTGGAGGTTTTAGTCCATAGTCATTCAGCTGGCTCCAAGGCAGAGAGGCACATGGCAGAGAGCAACCTTTCATGGTGGCAGCTAAGAGCAAGAGGTAGGGAGAGAGCTAGCTGAAGCTCAAGCAGCTAACTTTTCTTCCTCCCTTACATTGAAATGCAAACCACCTGCCCCAGGAGAGGTGCAGCACCCACACCCACAATAATCAATTACAAATTCCAGAAGCCAGGGCTGGGATTACAGGTATACCCTGCATGCCCTGCCCTCTGGTCCTCTGGGAAGAAAAATCTAAAACACAACAAAGCAAGCATCCTCTATTTTGCTTCTTCTCTGCCTGTGTCTGACTTTGGGGTCTTTAGCTTTATACCTTTTAGCAATAAATAAGAGTTTGGCATGTCGGGGAGAGTGGCTGTGGGAGCTTAAGATACCCCCTTGCTCTGCAAGAAGCTGGCCCCTCTATGGAGAGCCGTGCCTGAGCTCCGCGTTAGTGCCAACAGAGTCCCTGGGGAGACGCCAGGCTGCTGACTGCGGGGCACAGCTGCCAGAGTTTCTAGTTTCGTTTTTGGATATTTGCTGCAGGCTTGAGCAGAGCACCTGGGAGCTCCCCGGCAGGTGTGGCTGGGAGCACCCCCTGAGAAGCAGTGCTTGGAGCTGCAAGCACCGACCTTCTCTGGCTCATCCTGGGGACTGTCCCAGGACCTTTACACCGCTGCATCCCCAGCCCCTTTCACTGGCCTTTGGACTCCCTGTCTCACTAAGTTGCTAAGTTGCCCAGGATGAGTCTGAGCGTGCTATCCTGCCTCAGCTTCACTGAAGGCAGACTCCATTTCCAGGCTTCTTGAAACTGCGTGGCGGGTGACTGAGGACGTTTATTTATTGATCTTTTCTCCTTCGGTTCTCACTAAGAAACTGTTCCCCAGGGCCAGCAGCAGCAGCAGCAGCAGCGGTAGCAGCAGGAGCCAGAGCCTGAGAAGGCATGGGAGAAGGCAAGGGACAGGCCAGGACAGAAGGGACCCCTACCGCCAGAGCCAACACTGCAGAAATCTGGAATAGGCTTGTCTTTCAATTTTTTTAATTAAAGAAGAGATAATTTCCTTCTTCAAAATCGAGCAAATGTGGAAGGAGAATTCTCAGGTGCATTCCCATTTTTGTTCCTGTGTGGCGGGCTGGGGTTTGGGGGGTTGGGTGGCTTTTGATGGGGGCTGGGGCTCTGCTCCCAGGCCTCTGGTAGGGCAAGCGCTGTCCACTGCTGCCTCTGCGGCCCAGCAGTTCTGGAGAGAGGCCCTCAGTGGTGTAGCTATTCCTAAGCGCAAGAGGACTGTCACCCAAGGCAAGTGTCATGGATCTGGTGCTTGAAGGAAACGAACTCAGCCAGCCTGGTCCTTGGCTTTGGGGAAAGGAGTTGACATGATAATGGAAACTAAGTAATATAAAGCCCTCAACCCTTAAATGGTTCCTCTGGAGGAGGCTCAGCCCTGCAGAGAGCCCAGCTCCCTCCCTCCCTCCCTCCCTCCCTCCCTCCCTCCCTCCCTCCCTCCCTCCCAGAAGCCTCTTCCTCAGGGACCCCAAGGAGCTGGGATCTTTCTTTTTCTACCACAGAACCTCACTGTCTCCAAGGGCTGCAACACGAGGAACACATCCCGCAGCCAGCGCCTGCGCGCTCTGGGAGTCCTGTCCGTACTTTCCGTTTTCACAGTTTATTGGGACGCTAGCCACGCGAACGCACCCATTTAAAGCGAACGAAAGTTGCGTTCACACGCAGCCATTGCTTGTCCGATTTCAGAACATTTTCATCACCCCAAAGCTCACCCTTAGAGGCTGTCACCCACTGCCTCCCCAGCCCCCATCTTTCTGGCCATTTCCTATAGCCGCTGTTACGGAGCCCGGAGGTGGCGGCTCCGGGCCCGGGGCATGAGCTGCCGCATGGGCACCCCTGCTTTTTCCCCTGGTGCAGGTGAACCTGGGCACCTCTGGAGCCAGAGCTGGTTCCTCACCCGGGCCCCGGCCGTCTGTTCCTAGAGTGACCCTCTCTGACTCTGCCGCCCAGATCTGGCGCTGAGGCAGCCGTGGGGCTGCTTCGTGCGTCCCCTCGGGCAGCCCGGGTGCGGCGAGGCGCAGGCAGCCTGGGCTATGGGGCCATCCAAGGGGACCGTGGCTACTCACAGTCGGACGAGGCCAGCGCGGGGCCCGGGGCAGCGCAGGGCGCCCTGGGCAACGCAGGTACAGGGCTCGGGGCAGCGCGCAGCGGGCAGTGCTGCGGGCAGCAGCAGCATCAGGGGCAGGGCCAGGCGCAGCGCCGGGCCCCGCCGTCCCATGCCGTGAGCAGCGCTGTGCTCCCCTGCGGTCAACAGGCAGTGTCCCAGCCCGCGCTCGGTCCCTCCGCCCTCCTCCCGCCCCCGTCCCCTCTGCCCCACCCCTTCCAGCCCCCTTAGATGGCTGCGCTGCCCCGCACCCCAGCTTCACCCGGACCCGTCCTGCCCTTGGGCGGAGATCTGGTGCGCCAGGTGCGCTCTGAGCCCCCTGCCCTGCCTCCGCACGCGTGGGGAGCTGGCTGAGGGCTGGGGGTGCTTTTCACAGAGGAGGGGTGGACGGGTGCTCAGCCTCCGCTTCCCGGGGCGCGAAGGTGTTTGGTCTTCACCCAGCACACTGGGTCCCTTCCTTGCGCCTGGACACAGTCGCCCACACCACAGAGATCCCCGCACCCCCAACGGCAGCGGTCGCCCTGCTGCTATAACGCAGCTTGCTGAGTACCCCACGCGCCTGTCTTCCCTATAGACTGCGGAGTCCTAGGAGCAGAAGTCACTTAGGAGCTGTTTTTGTGTCCCTCCACCTCTGTGTGGTCAGAACCCAGGCGAGGAGCGTTTCCTGAATGAGGGGCATGGCTTTGCCACGCTCAACAGGGCAAGGCCCAGGTCAGGCCAAGCTCCATCCCAAAGAAGCAGGGCACTTACAGCAGGATGGTGATGTCCACAAGTCGCGCATCTGTCCCCCACTGACTCTCACAGTCGCCCTGTGGTCTGTGGCCATGAGACTTGGACAGGAGACCAGGTTTTATGCGAACCGCTAGGTGCGTGGCTTCCCCTCTAATTTGAAAATGATACCTTCTCCTTCCAACTGCTGCTTAGGCTTTGGGAGTTCTAGCCTCCTTGGGAGAAGTGGGCGCTCGGGGCGGGGGGCATGGGGTAATGCTCGGGTCTCACTGGGTGCCCCGCATGGATAAGGTGAACAGCAGACTCAGTAAGCGAAACCCAGGCAGAGGCCTGCAGCACACGCTGGGTCCCTGGCATCTTCCCTGGCCATGAGGAGGGCAGGGCAGGGCAGTCAGGAAGCCTGGATCTTACCTGGTTCTGCCATCAGGCAAGTGGTCTGGCGGCTGGTTTCCTTATCTGTAAGAGGAAGGGCTGGCACTCACCGCCCTCGCTCCTTGTCTGTCTCAACCCACGGACTTTGTGAGCCTCTCTTATAGTACAGCTCGGGCGAGGAATCAGGATGTGTCTGCTAACTCAGCATAGCTCGCCTTGGAGGGGAAATAAAATCCTGCTTAGGAAGAGCGGAGTTTGTTCCTGTGCAGAAGAGCTCCCCTCTCTAAGGGGTTTCTATAAAAGGTTGTTCATTCGCTTGAGTTGGACCTCAAGTCTCACCAGCCCATTCACGCAATGTCCACACCACAGGAAAATCAGATAAAATTGCCTCTTGCAATTACAAAAACTCATTATGGTGGAATTTGTGCAATCTTTTGATTAATATATGACCTGCTTCACACGTTCTTAAATCTGAAGTATTTTTGCCTATCATAACTATGGGTATCACTTGCTACTTTTGCCACCAAACTTCAAAACAGCTTGGCCCTTTGGGACTGCTAATTACACTTCACTGACAAAATAAAGTTCATAGAATGCATAAGAAATTTATTGCATCTCAGAGAAACATAAAGATCTGACGATACAGGTAGAGATGTAAATCAGGCTCTTCAAAGTTTTAGGACAGAGCTTCTCATACTTGCTGAGTACAGAAGTTTCACTTGTAAAGCTTTTTTTTTTTTTTAAAATAAAGATTCCTGGGATTTCCTTTTAAGAGCTTCTATAGATATGGGCCCCAGAACCTGCATTTCAAGAAACTACTCCCTGGTATGTTGATGCACAAGGTTTCCAGAGCATAACTTGAGAAATACTGAAATGGAATTTCTAGGATTGAAATTGCCTTAGATAAAAGCTCAAGAGCTGTTGGTAAGGACTTTGAATGAAGCCTGCAGATTTTGACTCCTTGTTAAAGAAGCACATAGGTAGGTTGAAGCACATATACACAAGTAGCAGTGTGTGTTCAAGGGCTTAAAATTATTCCACTAGCTGTACTGCCGAGGCTTTTTCTTTTGAGTAGCAGTTTATTTATTCTAATTTTATTTATTTATTTTTGCAATGAGCAATGTCACAGGATCATCAAATCTATTTTCCTTATGGCCAACCAGGTCAAAACTCAATAGCATCTGATGTCACACTGACTTTGGAGCTAGCAAAGGAATGGTAAGGACAAAGCCCTCTGGTAGAATGGGCAAGGCTTTCTGATCTTTGATCATACACTGTTAGTGCTGAAGCTGGCATTTCTTCCCCTGTAAAAGCAGTGGTTTTACTTTTCCCCTGGAAGAAGAGCTGGATGGAGAGCAGAGGAAGAGAAAGCTGTGGGAGAAAGGAAACACAGAGTATGCCTGTGAGCTGTTCACCTCACTCCATGGGACAAACGTCAGAACAAGACGATCCGCATGTTATGTTCTCAGATTCTGTGCGGCCTTCCTGCGGCTTTCTTGGAAATTTCATCTCTGTTTCTGTCTACAGAGCGTGAAACCAGATGACTGGGTGACCAGTTACCTCACCTCCTCCAGCGCCATCCTGGAGTTCTGGGCAGGAGAGAAATCTGAGTGCCCAACTCTGGCGCTCTGGTGGGCTGGAACTGGGAATGGGAACGGAATGGTGTTCCTGGGACATCAGGGACTTCTCTGGGAGTGATGGCGTTCTCAGTCACGTTGTGGAAAGGAGGTGGGTGACTTGGGGGCAGCTGCCTGCTTTGTCTCGCACGCTGGCCGGTGGCGAGTAGCTCTGTGGAGAGAATGGCAGGTTGGTGGAGTCCCTCAGCTGCGCAGAGCTGGTCACACCTCACTTCCGGGGTGGTGAGCTCCAGCTAGTTGGCGTCTCTGTCTTGTGTACCCACCTCCTCTTTACTGTCAGCCTTTTGGGGCCTTTTAGTTGACTTTGCCCATTTCGCCCCGTTTTCCAGGTAGGAGGGAATCGGGACTTTTTACTCTGTGTCTGTCTCAGGCTGCATCACACACTCGGTCAATGTTCCCTTCAGCAGCATTGATCGGGGCGCCTCTGGGAAGGGCCAGGTTGAGTGTGCACGTGAGGGTGTGGGGGCGCGGCAGGGCAGCTCCTAGAACCCTGTGCTCTCTTCTCTAGGGAAGCTGCCTCTTCCTAAGTCACCAGACATGCTTTTCATGGTACGTGAGGCTCCCAGTCAACTGTGGCCTTGGCTTAGAAGTTAAGCTTCAAGCTGAATAAGCATTAGATTGACCCAACACAGGGCAAGAGAACATTTTCTGAAACAAAGCTTGAAGTCAACGGAAAAATAGGATTTCATTTTCAAAATAGTGATGTCCAGTTAATCAAAGTGTATGACACACGTATGTTAGTTCTCACCAGGCTAACTGACAACATTTGGGGCAAAAGTGTCAAAGTGCATGAAATATGGGGAGAAATTTAGCTTGAAAAGTTAAATGAAGCTCTGAGTTTCTCAGAACTCCTGATATGCACTTTGGACCTCTGAGAAGATTGGAGCATACACAAGGGTCCGGGGCTGCTTTGAGATTCTACTGTGTGTGTGTGTGTGTGTGTGTGTGTGTGTGTGTGTATGCAGAGTCTCACTACACAACTCAGACTCGTAGTGATCCTCCTGTTTCCAGCCTCCCTTCCCGGACTCAAGATTCTACTTTGAAAACAGTGAATGTACTTTGTGAACACAATTGCTGTGCACTTTGAGAAAATACACTTGTTCCCACACACTCAGGCACCTGTGTTTTATGGCAAGGAACATCCCCCATGACGTACACACACACACTGACACACACACTGATGCATACACACTGATGTATTGACATTGACACATACATACCTCTGGCACATACAGATAACACACTCTGACACACACACACACTCACACACCCACACACACACACACACGCACACTGAGCTACAGCTGAGCTGCCCTTAGCAGCCCCACCACAAGCCCTTCTCCTTCTCCCCCGGGCACCCAGGCCCAGTGATTCCGGTGCCATCCCTGCATTCTGCCAGGCTAAGCATCACCCTTACAAGGCTGCAGCGTGAATGTGACACATACAGCCCTTGTGGGCATACCGTGGGCAAACTTCCCCTTTGTCAGCATTATCTATCTGTCAGATTATTTGGGAGGGGAGGCACCAGGGATTGAACCTGTGGCTTTCCCCAGAGCCGCATCTCCATCATCTCTCTAAGTTGCTGAGTTGCTCGGGCTGGGCTCCGAGTCATGACCTTCCTGCCTCAGTCTCCCAGAACTCTAGGATCCGGGATGCTTCAGCACACCTAGCTCACAAAATAACATCCAAAGTGCCCAGGGTGGTGTGAACACACTCGGCGCGCACAGCAGAGGTGTGAGCCTGGGAGGAGGGCAGCGACTCTGCTGGCATGCAGACACTGCCCAGGGGTGGCAAGGCCTTTATCAAAAAGGCAATTTTCTTCAGGCGTAGTTGGGACCAGCGGGCAGGGCAGGGCTGAGCTGTGCCGCTCTGCCTGCTCCTGCTCCGTTCTGAGGCTGCCTAAAGGGGCAGAGGGGACTGGACAGCAGGTGCGCCACCTCGGATGTGCAGAACTGAGAAGCAGCTGCCTGGGAAGTCCGGGAGCCAAGGAAACGCTGACACGGGAGAGGCAGACCCGGAAGTGCTGCTTCAGTGGTTCTCAAATTTAGGGCCGGAAGAGGGGTGGGAACTGCGGGGCTGTGTGTGTTCCCTGCAGCCCTGGTGCCGGGCTTCTCCTGCGCTTGCCTGAGAGTGCCCAGGCGAGCAGCGCTTCTTTCTGCTCAAGGAGAGGCTCTGGATGACCTTCACACTTAGGGCTGAAGATAAGGCCTTTCTGAAGGAGAGGCTCCGTATCTGTGAAGGACGAAGGGGCAGAAGGGGCCTCTGGGCCTCTTCTCCAACTGCTGAGGCAGAACCTAGGTCCTCAGTTCAAGCTGTCTTCCACCCACACTTCCCACTTCTGTTTCTTGCTTCCCTCTTGTTGCTATAAAGAATCAAAGGACTGGAGGGGTGGGCACCGCCCCCTACTCTCTTAATCTCTTACTCAGACTAGATGGCTCTTCAACATGCCTCAATCATAACATTCTTTTGTCTTTAAATTTTCTTTTTAATATTCAGCCTTCTTTTTTTCTTTTGAGACTGGGTCTTGCTATGCAGTTTAGACTGGCGTTGAGCTCTTTTTTTTTTTTTTTTTTTTTTTTTTTTTTTTTTTTTTTTTTTTTTTTTTTTTTTTTTTTTTTTTTTTTTTTTTTTTTTTTTTTTTTTTTTTTTGTGTGTGTGTGTGTGTGCAGGGCCTCAGTACACAGCTCAGACTCATAGTGATCCTCCTGTTTCCTACCTCCCAAGTGCTGGGATTACAGGTACGCACAACCACGCCTGGGTTTTGAGCTCACTTTTGTAGCTCATGCTGGTCTCGAATTTACACTGATTCTCCTGCCTCAGCCTCCCAAGTGCTGGGATTACAGACATGCGCCACCATGCCCAAACATAACATTCTTCCTCTGACAAGATTCACCTCAGAAATGGCTCCTTCAACTAAGTTTCCTAAACTAAATTCATCAGAGCTGTGTAGACTGGTCCTTATGGGATTGCCACCAGAGATTAAGACTCTCCGATCACAGCCCTTCGGAGTTTTACCTGGCAGCTCTGACTGGGTGAAAGATTGTCAGCAAAATTCCTTTTCCTCACAGGACTCAGGTCTAACAACCAAACAGTGCTCAGAGGCTTAGGAACTTAGAGGCTGACAGAGAGTTTTGCAGGTCATGGTTTCTGTGTCTGAAAAGTAGGGTCCACTTCTTACCTCCTCATGTGGGTCTTGTGAGCACCCAGTAAGACAACAGGAGTAAAAGCCCTCTGGGAAATAGAAACACCAGACACTATTTAGATACTTCTCGCTTTTCCCTTGGAATCTTCCTCTACCCTTGTTCGGTCTCCCTCTTGGCCTTTGCACTTTGTGACAGCTCTGTCGGGACCCTCCGCTTGTCCTTCTTCTCTATCTAGCTGTGGAGTGAAGGTTACATTGGTTGGGTTTGCATGCCTATAGAGGCCCACACGGGCTCCTCTTTGTCTCTCTTGAAAGGTTCTCAGCTGGAGGTGTTCTCTCAGCCTGCCTGATGTGTCGACTTAGGGCAGCGTCTGTAGTTCTCCTTGGGTGTGTCTCGTGGTTGGCTGTCACTATTGTGTGCTGTGCAGCACCCCACAATGCATGGAACGGACCGCCAAACAAAGAATTATCTGGCCTAAAATATCACTAAGGTTAAGAGACTCTGCTGTGCACCAAAGCTCAATGAATGGCATATATTTTGTTTTTGGATGTGCTCTCATATGTAAAAGTGTAATTGATATGCACCCACACACATGTACTGAAGTGTGCAAGTTGTTGAGTTTTGATGTCTCTGTCCGCACAAATGTCAAAATAATGATGTGTCCACTCCCAAGAGGTTGCCCTGGCTCCCCCCGTCCTGTTCTTGTCCAGCCTTGCTTGTGTCGTCCGTCCCAACCTCCAGGCCCAGTTGACCACTGATTTATTTTCTGTCACCCCACATCCGTTTCTGTCCCCTAGAATTTTATATCAATGAAGTCACACAGCATGCTCTCTTCTTTTGTTTGCTTTCTTTCACTCCGCACAATTGTTTTGAGATCCACCCATGTCATTGATGTCAACTGCTTATTGGGATGAGATAATTGTATGGGTAAGAACAGAAGGTTATGACCCCCAGATTTTTTGGGTTGCCGCTAGAAAGCCTTTGGGCGATTTTGCCTTGTGGATGGGAACTCATCCACTGCTCAGCTGTCCTGTGCTCTTTTCTCTTCTCTGTTTTGTTTCCTTGGCGTGGTCACCCTTGGATGTGTGGGTGGGCTCTCGCTTTGGTAACGGAACTCCATCCCTTTTACTCTCAAAGAGCTAATGTGTGAGGTATCAGTCTGGGAAATGCTGCCCCGACATAATTATTTGGTTTTTAAAAATTGTGTCTTTTTTAGCTACATGCTGGATAGAAAAGGAAACGAATCCAGTCCAGCCCCGAGTGTCCTTACTTACCTGGCTTTGCCCATGTGGCTGCCCAGAACTTTTCCTGAATGGTATCAGGTAAGGGGTAAAAGCTGCCATAACGGAGTGAATCCTTTGTCCGAGTCACTGGTGAAGGCTGTAGCAAATTAGTCATATCTGAATTCATGCATTACTGTGAGAATTATTTGCATTTTACTACATAATTAGCTTAGACATTTTTCCTGTGTAGCAATGAAATGCATTTTTAAAATGGGATTCTTGACTAAATGTTACGTTGCTTCTTTCAACATAACAGATCAAATCTTCTCCTCTAAGGCCAATAGTCCTTCTTAGTGGCTCTTTGTTCGTTTTCTTCACAGTCATGCTGGTCCTCTAGCACATGGCCTGTTCTCGCTTCCCTGTGTGCCTGGGGTGTTCCTGATTTATACTAGTGCCCATATTATTTATCTTCAACACATTTGCGCCTGCAAATGCTTCAGCTTTGTGTATCAGGTAGAACCGACATTGCTGAAGACATCTCACTCTCTTCTGAGATGTAATGACTCTCGTCGTTGTGTCTGCGGTGGGCGTCGGTCAATGGAGCGTCTCGTAGGCTGAGGTGGCTAGAGGCGAGTCTTCTGTGAGATTCTGACTAAAATGCACAGAAGGGCTTTTTCCCTGTCCTTCTTGAGGACTGATTGCTCCGATTTTCCTTTAGTTCTAGTCACATCACTCTGTGCTCTGTCCTCTAATAAGGGCAATGATGGTATTATTATTTGTCTCTACTTCTGCAGAGCCAGTTTAAGTTACTTGCAACCAAAGACTCTGATGATCAAACAGCTGCTGCCTACCTTTCTCCCCACGTGTGGTCTTCTCTGCTCTTGGTCCACTGCTCCCCAATGGAAAGGACTTCTCTTCCTTTTTAGCAAACAGATTGACTTGGTAAGTCTGGCTCCTGTGAGAGACTGTCCCGGCGCAACGCCCTGGGTGACTGCAGTGGAGAGTGCTGCTGGGTGTCACTGAGAGAAAGAAGTGGAGAGGAGGGAGGAGAGGAGAGAGAGGGAGGAGAGGTAGAGGGGGAGAGAAGGAGGAGGAGAAGGGGAAGAAGGGAGAGGAAGCACAGAGAAGAGCGAGAAGAGACAAGAGGAGCGAGCGGGAAGGAAGCCTGGCAGGGTCCTGGCTCAGCAGTGCAGGCATGGAGGCTGCTCAGAGCCTGCTCTGGAGCCCACAGGCTTACAGTGGGGACCAGAGATCATGGGGAGGGGAGCATAAGGTTGTCAGCAGCGAGTGTGGTGAAGAAGACAGAGTTCTAGCCCTGGCTTTCTGAGCTCTATTTTTTTTTTTTTTTTTCCTGAGAAAATTCTGGGAAGACTCTGAGGAGAAAAGAGATGCCAGTAATGGCTGAGACTGAAACTCTCGTCAACCTAGGGCTTCCCTGGGGGAGCCAGATCTTGACACCACGAGGAACCAGCAGGCCCCCTCAGTTCTTCATGTCTTCAATGACAGCATTCAGATAAGGCATGTGTGCAGCTGTACAGCACAGAAAGAGAGGATATTACAATGACAGGTTTTAGAGTGGCTGGGAGGGAACACACCTTCGATGCGAAGGCGGGCAAGTGTCAGCGTGGCAGTTGTGCTGAATTAAGGCCTGGAATATATTTATGTACTTATGTGGGTCTGCAAGTGACTTAGTTACTTTGTACTCATTGCTGGGACAAATACCCGACACTCAAAGTGAAGGAAGGAAACATTTATTTAGCTCACAGTTACTGGAATGTTTCAGTCCATATTTGGCTGGCCCAAGGCTGAGTGGAACAGGGCAGAGAGCATCCAGTTCGTGGCGGCAGAACAGCAACAATATGGCGACAGAGGCAACTGACCAATCAGGGCAGCAGAGAGCAATAGCTTTTGTCTCCCTGTCTGTGTTTATATTACATTCAGGCTCTCTCTGCCTCAGCCTGATCCACCTTAGGTTACATCCATGATCCCAGAAGTACTTAAAACACATAATCCCAGGGACCACGAATCAAGTCTCAAACTCTAGATCGGTACTAAATCACATAATCCCAGTGACTCATGAGTCACGTCTCAATCTATAGAAGTCCCTGCCCCATGACTGCATGAGGCTTTGGGAGGACAGTTAGACATAAGCCATAACAGTAAGGAATATCATCTCCTTTCTCTGAGGGCAGAGACAATGGACAGTTTTGATCAACTTCAGTGAGAAGCAGCTTCCTGAAGTCTCTGTAAGTGGAATGTTTGCCTTTAGTTGTTATGAGGCCTTGAGGTTTTTCTTAGACCCTCACTGGTGGTCTGGACTGGGATGGCCCTGGACCTTATCAGCCCGTTCAGAGGATCTTACATTTTCTTGAGCTGAAGTTTGAAACCAGAAGTTTGTTTAGATCTTATCTATAGCTGATGATTTTGAAAATAAAGCAAAGAGGAAGAAGAAATCCCATGTCTGGTTCTCGTGTAGTCCCCAACTGCCTGTGGATATGTCTGCTGATGTTAAATTTTCTGCCTAACGGGAGGAAGAGAGGAACTCAAACTAGAAATAAATTTGATTGCGTGAAAACGAAGGAGGTATTTTTCTGCAGGCCTCAGTTTGTAGGGAGAGATTCATAATGGCTGTAAGCCTTTTTTTGTATTTAGTATAGGGTCTACAGGCCCTATAGGGTCTCACTATATAGGCTGGACTGTTAGTGATCCGCCCGTGTTCAGCCTCCCAAGCACTGGATGACAGGTGCACACCATCACGCCCTGTCTCAATCGCCATCTCAGCTTGCCCCAGGGGCAGGGCCGGCATGGCATGCCAGAGATCGAACCCTGGCCACTGTGCTCTGCCTAAGCAGGCACTTCAGTCCACTGAGCTATCTGGCCAGTGCCTCTGGAAGCACTGTTAAAAGTCTCCCTCATAGATCAATGAGTTTACTGGGTGCCGACTGTATCCCAAACACTAGCAGGGCTCTTGAGGGTAATACAAAGACTGAGGCGGGGCTACGTTGGAGAGGAAAGATTCAGACAGTGAGGAGGAAGTCAGAGCTGAACAGGAGGGAATCATCGCCCGGCGAGTGTAACAGCCACCCTGGCACTTGGCCGGTGCGTGGAAGGCCTGGGTGAGAAGCTGTGAGCTCAGTGGCTGTAACACGGGAGGGAAACGCAGAAACAGAAAAACCATCCAGGAAGATCTAGTGCTTTCTGTGCCTTTCAAGGGGGTGTGTGCAGGCTGGAAGTGTTGGCAAGGCAGCTCCTTCCCACCGCTCAGCCTTCCCAGGGCTTGTGCACGTTGCCAGGCTGTGTCCTGAGGTCCCCACCCACCCTGGGCGGCAGGCTGGCATCTCACACATCTCATGCTTCTCCTTTTCCCCATCTTCCCAAATACACAGCGTGTGTCTGGGTCAGTGTCAGAGGAGCTCAGCTTCCTCTAAGACGCAGTGTGCGGGGCACTGCTCAGGATTAGGGGACCCAGAGTGGCTCTGTGTGTTGTAGACGTGGACCTTACTGTTAAACCACTAGGCAGCTACGTCCAGCTTGGAGCTTCTGGCTCTGCTGTAGGCAGGGGTGAAAGAGCAGATGAAGCTTCTGGAAGACCAGGGTCGGAGGTTGGGGGCAAAGACAAGGGACTAGGATAGTGACAACTTGGGCAGAGCTGGTCCCCAGCTGTTCTTGGACACAAGACATAATGCCTTTTACAAGGAAAAGACTACAAGAACATGGGTAGAACTTTCATCAGAATGGAACATGCACACATCGCAGTAACCAGTATTAACACGGTGAGGAGCGGCAGTTCACCGTACAGAAAGCTGTGGTTGCCTTTCTAAGAATTCATGGTCAAACCCATTTGTAGGACAGTTGAATTTTCATGTAAAAGCAGAATTTGCTTGGTAGACTGTGAGTGTATTTTAGATTTTAAGGAAAACATGTCAGCAAAGGGAATTTTGGATGTCTTCCCAATCTTCCTTCTTCACCCCTCACACATCCCCTGCTTTCCCCGTGACAATTGTGAAGATAAATAGCTATATGCTACTCACTAGAGTACCTTATAAAGTTGGGATTAAAATTCAAATTAATAATGGGCGTATCACTAAAGAAAGGGGCTCCTCTTTCAGACCTTCCTGACCTTGGTGGGGAGAGACTTGGGCTCAGATTCAGACCTTGCTTCTAAATAGCTGTGCCCCTTTGGAAAAGCATCAGAATTGCGGGGCATTGGAACGGAAGTAGGAATCACCTAGAATAATATTTTGGTAAACAAATTTCATCTTCAATATGCCTGATGGATGAATGTCTACTTCCTTTGGTATGGGGGGGGTCCTTAGTGTCCATCTGTACAGTAAGGGAAGCCGAACTTCCTTTGATTCAGGGCCCAGGATGGGGTTGGAAGGGCCCCAGAAGTAGCGGTCATGATGCGCCAGGTGGCCAGAGGCCAAGCCCTGGGCAGAGGGGTTAGTCAGGTCCCTGGGAAATGGAACTCCCACACACGTTCCCCCTTCAAAGCCCTTCCTTCTGGGGCTGGTGCTGGGACAGGATTCTGAGCTCTCGAGGCCTCTGCAGGTTTGGCTGGGGTCTCTCCCTCGATGTTTTAAGAGAAGGACAAAGCAAGGTGTCACACAAGCTCTCTTCCTATTGGAGCAGAAGGAGCCCAAGGCTGTGTGGCTGCAGCTGGGCCGCAGCTGGCCCCTTCCTGCTTTATGTCTTCCCTTGCTTTCTCTTCTCCTCTTTGCTTTTTTCCCGTTTTTAAATTTTTTTTTTTTTTTTTTTTTTTTTTTTAACATAGTGTGCAAGGCTCAAGGACATGCAGTTGAAATCACTGAACTGTTTGCAGGGTTTATCTGGGAAGAGCTCGCAGATCAGTGCCATGGTAATTTGGATAATCCTGACAGAGCGCAGATGCAGCTGTCCAGGGAATTCTGAGAGGCCTTCCTCTCTGGCCTGAGCCACTGCTTGGGGCAGGTGGGGCTTGCTAACCCTTTTGCTGTTATCTCTGAAAAAGGAGAGTTCTAAAAATTATTCATAGAAATCTTGGTCAGAAAAGGGTTTTGAAAAGCATGATCTGGTATGGCAAAGCCCTTCAGGAGGGCTTGGGTGGTCACCTGGGGTCTGGGAGCGGTACGCTTCTGCGCAAGCCCTGGGTCCTCACTCCCAGGCCTGTGCTCTGCCCCTGCCCTCATCCTGGTCCAAGCTCTCAAGGCCCAGGGTCTGTCCCAACACATTTTCTGTGGTTTCTGGTGCCCAGCCCCAAGCCAGGACCCCACGGTGTCTGTCAGGGGAGGGATGAGGCGGTCATGAAGTGGCGGTGGCAAGCTGTACAAGGTGGCTTCTGTGGGGAGGCACTGAATAAAGACAGGAATGGGTGACCCTGAGAGGGGGGACTTGCAGTGCAGAGGTCAGGACAAGATAGAGGAGAGCGCGAGGCTGGTGTGTGTGTGTGTGGGGGGGAGGTGAAGTGCCCTTCTGGGAACGTCAGTCTGGCTCTTGAGTGTGGCATTGGTAATACCAACGTTGATCTTTGGAAAAACGGATCTCACGTCAGGATGTAAGGAGACCCAGATTGGGAAAGAGCTGGGGGTGAGGTGTGGGGGGAAGGCAGCGCAGGCGCAGGCGCAGGCACAGGAACCTTTTCTTCCAGGGAAGCCTCAGTGCGGAGGGAAACAATGAGAGCTCTGGGACTGCAGACTGCAGGTACTTCCATCTGGCGGGGCTCACTAGTGCACTTTTAGTTTTTGTAGATTTACATGTTCCGGACTTTTCAGACACGAGCAGATGAAAATCTAGCATGTAGCTCTGTGTGTGTGTGTGTGTGTGTGTGTGTGTGTGTGTGTGTAACTTGGTTTACTTGGCACAATGTTTTCAAGATCTCTCCATGCACAGCCCTTAGTCCTTTTGTACCCCTAGAAGAGACCACCACTACAGACTGGGTGGCCTACAAGCAGCAGAAATTCATTGGTCACAGTTCTGGAGGCTGAGCAGTCCAAGACCAAGTTTCCAGCATCTGGGAGGACCCGCTGTGTCATCCCGTGATGGCAGGTGGAAGGACGCAGAGAGAGCGAGAGGGACAAGGTGAAGGGGCCACGTGCACCGGGCACCGGAACGACCCAGTGGGAGCGTCTGTTTTCTCTTGTTGCTGGTCCCATTATGGTGTGCGACTAGCCACACTTCGTCTATCTGCTCATTATCAGATGGGCTGGGGTTATTACCACTTTTTGACTATTTTGAATAATCTGCTGTGGACGTTCCTTATAAGGTTTTTTTTTTTTTTTTTTTTTTTTTTTTTTTTTTTTTTTTTTTTTTTTTTTTTTTTTTTTTTTTTTTTTTTTTTTTTTTTTTTTTTTTTTTTTTTTTTTTTTTTTTTTTTTTTTTTTTTTTTTTTTTTTTTTTTTTGAGTCAATATAAGTTTTATTTTCAGGGCAGATACTTAAAATAGAATGGCCAGATTAGGGAGTACTTTATGCTTTGTTTTTTAGAGAAGCTGTACTGTAACATGCTGTAACTCAGTGGAGTCCCAAATTTTCTGTTCAAGGGGATTATGTGGCCACACAGGAAAGGGATCGACAATGTATAATGTGCCTAAGGAGAGTCACCTGGAGAAAAGACATTCTCTCAGGCTTTCACACAGAGCAAACTGGTCCAGCAATGGCCGTGACTCATCCAGATGGCTGACACTGACAAGAGTTCTACAAAGCACTGTACGTGGTTTCAAGGTTAATCCTGAGGGGATTTGACTGACCTTGTCAAATACCAAAGTTACATGTTTTGTTATATAGGTTTTGCTTTAACTTGGCCTTAACCACTCGGCAGAAATGTACAGCCATGAGGCATGAAAAGTAAAGCCAGATTAATATGCTGAGATGTAAAAGGCTCAAGTTAACAGCTTTTGGCTTTGCTAGTTCTGCTGATAACCCACTATTATGATGGAATATTGGACTATGTATACAAATACTTTCTGTTAGTGCAATGAGAAGAAATATTTGTACCGATAGTGTTTAGAAAAGTTATCATGTCTGCATCTTGTACTCTGAACAACTGCTATGCAGACGACAATATGCATTGTATTAATTATTGTGGCTGTCCTACTAACATGTGGTGAAACTGTCCCATTGTTATTTCTTATTAAAAGTAAAAAAACGTAAAATTAATAAAAAAATGTTAAAAAAAATCTTCAGGGTCTGGGGACATAGCTCCATGGCACAAGTGCCTGTCTGGTAAGTGCAAGGTGGTGAGTTCCAGCCCTGGTCCTGGAAAAAAAAGTTACTGGGGGTTGGGTTGCTTGCCTATCCCTTTGGAGTCAGATTCCAGGTTCTTATGACCTTGATCAAAGACCTTGAACAAAAGAAGAGGAAACAAAAGGCAATATTTATTTGAAAAAGTGAAAAATGAGGAAAAATCGAGTTCTGTAGAGCAAGCTCAGGCTGAGTAAAAGAGGAAAATACAAGAAAACATGGTGGGATGTCTGATTCTTTTGATGATTCGTTGCATGCTATTTTATTTTTTTAAAGTATGTATGTATGTATGTATGTATGTATGTATGTATGTAGTATGTATTTATTTATTTATTTTGGTGGGATCGGGTCTGAACTCGCAACCTTGCACCTGCCAGGCCAGCACTTGTGCCACAGAGCTGTCTTCTCAGCCCTGTTTTATTTTTTAGATTAAAATATTATTTCATTTATTTGATATAGAGTCTTGCTATGTGAGTCAGACTCACAGTGATCCTCCTGTCTCAGCCTCCCCAGCAGTGGGATTACAGGCGCGTGTCACCATGTGCCCGTTGGTGGCTGGCATGGCATGCCCAGGGTTCTTGGGCCCACACGGTGTGTTGCACTCTACTTGCCAATATCTTACTGGATGCGTCTACACCTGTTTTCATTACAGGAATTGGACTGCAGATTTCTTTCTTTCTTTTTTGAAAATGTGTTTAGTACCGGCTCTCCGTGTACAGATCATGCTCACAGTGACCCTCCTGTTTTCAGCCTCCCAAAGTGCTGGGATTACAGATGCGCACCACTGTGCCTAGTCTCGCTCGCCGCCTCATCAGGCCCTGGGGGCAGAGCTGGCACGGCAGGCTGAGGATCAAACCCCAGGTGCTGCGCTCGGCCTGAGCAGATAACTTTAATCTGCTCAGCTATCTGGCTGGCCCTGGCAGACTTCTTTTTTGTTGAGTCTTTCTTTGTCTGGTTTTAGGATCAGAATGACTGGCTTCCAAGAATGAATCTGAAAGCACTCTTTTCCTGCCAGTTTCAGGAAGGAGTTTGGGAGCATCGGTGTTACAACCTCTCTGAAGGTACTGTAGAGTTCATCAGTGAATCCAGAAGGTCTTGGGCTTTTATTGGTAGTTTTTTTTTTTTTTTAAAAATTACTGTTTCAGTTTCAGTGCTTGCTATTGGAGTGTTCAGAATTCTCATGTGCTTAGACATTGGCTTCTTCAAGGTTCCCCCATGTGTTGCAGGGCCTTTGCTCATATCAGTGACTATCTTCTGGATTTCGGTGGTGTCCATCATGATGGTTTTTTTTCCTTTCTTCCTTTTGATAAGTTTGACTCTTTTGTTTACTCTTTCAAAGAACCAGCTCATCGCTTCATTCTGTGTGTTGTGTGTGTGTATGTGTGTGGTTTTGTTCACTGGCTTGTTTTGTGGTCTTCATTGCATTAATGCTTCTCTGCTATTTATGACTGCCCTTCTGTACCCAGCTTTGGGTTTAGACAGTTGTTACTTGTTGAGTATCTTGAGGTTCATCATTAGGATACTTATTCTCCCTCTCCCCCTTTCTCTCTCAGCACTGAGAGCCATGATCTGCCCTTTTCGGCCTGCTCTCATTGGGTTACCTAGTTTCTGGTGAGCTGTGCTAGCACCGTCATCTCATTCCAGAAATCGCTGAATTTCTTCCTGGATTTTTTCACTAATGCACCAGCTGTTCAGGTGTGTCATTAAGTTTTCAGGTGTTTCTGCACCGCCTGTGGTTTCTTCATGATTATTGCTAGCTTCCGTGAAGTATGATCTGATAGCACACATGGGAATAACTTTAACTCCTTTGTATTTATTGAACCAGGCTCTGTGGAGTCACCTGTAGTCTGCTTTGGAGAAAGCACCACGCACTGCAGGGCAGAGTGTATGTTCTGCCATAGCAGAGTAGAACACTGCAGGTGTCTATTCAGTTTGTTTGTCCGAAAGTGTGGTTTAGCTGTGCTATTTCTTTGCACGCTTGTTTTGCCTCTTGGTTAGAATGTTGAGATCACCCGTTATGATAAAGTTGGTGCTTATTTGATCTTTTATGTCCAATAGTGTTTATGAAATCAGATGCTCCAAAATTTGATGGATATAGATTTACAATTGTTATCTCTTCTTTTCAGTTTGTCTTTTAACTAATATTCCTCTACTTATCAGTTTTAGCTTGTATTTTACTTTGTCTAAAAATATAATTGCAAGCCCTGGTCACTACTGGGGGCCTGGTGCAAGATTTTTAGTCTAAGAAATTCTTTTTGGGCTGGATACATTTCTTGAATGCAAGCAACCATTGGATTCTACTTTTTGAACTAGTCTACCAGTTTGTATTTTTTAACTGGAGACTGGAGGTCACTCATATTGAGTTATTACTGAAAGACATGAATTTATTCCTGTCATTGCATTCTTCTTGTTGATTACATCTTAGTTTTTCTCCTTTGTTAATTAGTTTGCTTGTGTGATGCAGCCATTCTTCTTATCTTTTTGGCTTTGTTGTCTTTATAGTCTCTGCCTAGAATATTCTTACCCTTCGCAGTGTTGGTTTGGTATTCATGTATCTCTTAACATGTTCTCTGTTGTGCAATATCATTATTTCACTATCAATTTTGAAAGAAAAGATTTAAGAATCTGTTAGTGTGGGTTGGGTATTGTTTGCTTTCAGGGCTTGTGGAATGCTTCACTGCAAGTTCTCCTGGTCATTAAAGCATGTGTTAAGAAGTCTGCTGCACTCTAGACATGTGTGCCTTTATACATTTTTACTGTTCTTGTTTTCTTAAGATTCTGTGTTTTTGTTGGACATTTGGCGTTTTGACTAAGACGTGTTGTGGAGAGGTTCTTTTTTCCTTGTAGTGAGCTGGCATCCTGTAAGCCTTGCTTACAGGATGGTGAGATCTTTCCTCATGCAAGGAAAGTTTTCTATTATGATTTCTACAAACAAATTTAGGAGCCCATCACCTAATTCAAGGTGAGATTTAATTTTATATCTTCTTTTGGGAACTTTACAATTTTTGTTCTTGCTCTTAGATTTATGATACATTTTGAGGTAATTTTTGTGGATAGCAGAAAGTAGGGTCTAAGTTGGTTGTCTAATTATCTCAGTGCTACTTTGTGTGTGTGTGTGTGTGTGTGTGTGTGTGCAGAGTTTCCCTATGCAGCTCTGACTCATAGCAATTCTCCTGTTCCCTGCCTCCCAGGTGCTGGGATAACAGGCTCGAGCCACCATTCTAGGACTCCATCGCCGGCTCAGTGTGCCTGAGAGTGGGGTCAGTGTGGCAGACTGGGACAGGAATTGAACCCTGGCCCTTGTGCTTCCCTAAGGAAGTGCTTAGTCTGCTGAGCTATACCGCTGGCTCTCAGTGCTACTTCTTGAGCAATCATTCTGTTCCCCAATGAATTGTCTTAGCATATTGTCTAAATCTTTGACCAACAAATGTGATAGTTTATTTCTAGACTCTCAATTTTATTCCATCCTGCACACATCTATATACTTATCCTTATCCCAGTAGTCACTGTCTTGATTACTTGGTTCTTTCTATTTCATCAGAAAACGATGTTTGCTATCATTAAATACATTTTCTGCATCTACTGAGATGATCATGTAGTTTTGTATTTGTTAATGTAGTGCATTGCATGAATTGGTTTTGGATATTAAATTAACTTCAGAAGTATCTTTTTGTTTTTATTTTTTAATTTTTTATCTTTTGTTTTTAAACAAACATGGATTTGTGTAATCCATGAAAAATCTGGAAAAGCCTGGGTTCTGTCTTAAATTACTTTGAAGGTTTAACTTTAGAGGTAGGTGTAGTTTAGATGTAGCCATATGTGAATATCTTGCCGAGTCTACTTCTTGGATTTGGCTTGAGAAACTGGGATCTGACAGTTATGGATTGTTTACAAGATAGGCTATCATCTTGTTCACGGGATCAAGAGGGGAGCCAGCAGGATTAGATCTGGTGCATAGTCAAAGGTACTGGAGCTGGAAAACCCTAAGTGGCCTGGATAGGGGGTCATGTGTGGGCTGCCGAACTGAGTCTTGGGAAGGGGCCAGAAGAGAAGGGAGAATAGCTGTTCTGGAGCAAGGGACTCCTGGGGAGGCTCAAAAGGGACTTGAAGTTATGCTGGTCTTCATGATACTCACTTGGGACCAATCACCTTTGGTAGGCTTTCAATATATGAGCTCCTAAATGCCTCAATATTTTCTTCCTGATGGACCTGGGAGATAACTCAGTGGCATAAGTGCCTGCCTGGCAAGCGCAAGGTCCTGAGTTCTATCCCTGACAAAGAAAAGGAAATTCTTTCTGGTGACCAGGGCGATCTTTTGGGCTGGTTTATGGTTCAGTCAAGGAGTGGGTGCATAGAGGCTGCCTCTCCCAAGGCCCAGGTTGTTGGTGGGCAAGCCCTTGTGGGTTCTGGGAGCTGACCCTTCTAGCTGGTGCTCAGGATGATTGTGACTATGCTTTAATGACATTCACTTTTCATTTAATTTAGTCCATGACACTTTTTGACCTGGATCATTCACGTGCTGATGAGTGTATATCTAAAACCTTGTAGACTAATATGAACGTTTTATGAGTCTGTGGAGCATTCAAGTGATTAAGAGTTCCAGTTTTAAAGTCAGAGACCCAGGAGCTCTGCCATTTACTACATAATTTCTCCAACTCTTGGCACCCTTACCTGGAAAATGGAAACATTACAAGCACCTGCCTGGCGGATTCTGTGTGAGACATCGACCCAGCTTTGAGCTAGTGCTTGAGTCTTTAGTAGTCCAATAGAAGCTGTTGTGATAATTAATAATGATGGCAGCGAAGTCCGTGCACCGGCCCTTCACTGTCCCCACTGATTATCTGACATTAGTTCTCTTTGTGCTGGAGAGTACAGAGCGTGGCTTTCGAGCCTGGGGATGAAAGTGAGAAGCAAGAATGAAGAGAAGAATTTGCTCACAAGTTTGTGTGGACGTGCACAGAAAAGGAGCTTCTGCATTTGCACTTTATTTAGTTTCTCCAGTCAAGAAAATGCTAATGAATATGATTAAATGGTGGTGGCACTTAATCATGCATCTTAAACAGGAAAAGAAGCATTAGCAAGTTATTATTATTAATACTCAAAGTAATCAGGTTCTTTTTAGAGGCTGATTAAAAAGGAACGTCCAAGTGAAAACACTGGGTTTAAGTTAATGAAAATTGGAGTCCCAAATATTTAAGAAGATCACTTGTGGCACCACTATAAGATTAAAGGGATTATGTTACTGGCCATATTTGAAGAGGAGCACAGGTATGTTTTACTTTGTTTCAGTTAAGAATGAGCAGCAGAAACACACCAATTAGATACTTAAGGCCCTTTCCTGCCACCGGTGTTGTAATTTCATGCCTACGCCTTTGTTCTTTCCATCACAGCCACATAGACGCTTACAAAGTCTCACAAAACCTGATAGAAATGTCTGCAGTGAGGAGCCTCCCTGCAATCCATTTACTACCAACCATTCTTTTCCAGGTTGAGAGTGTGTATGAGATTGAACACTGAGCCCCAGCTTCCACATGAGGAAGCTTATTCTGCTAGGCTGCTGGGCTCCTAGTAGAAGCTCACTGCCTCCTGTGGGCCTCTCTTGTCTGTCCGCATCTGTACAGGTTCAGCGTGGGCCCTGCCCATGCTGCCCTTCACTTATGGGCTAAGACCTCTAGCCATTTAGTGGTGGCATACCTTTAAGAAATGGGAGCTTTTCAGAAAATGAATTGCTGGCAAGATTACTCCCATTTTGCAGTTAACTTTTTGTTATAAAATACTCGAGAGAATGAATTTATTGGACAGAAAAAACTACATGGTGGGGGAGTGTGGTTAAGTGGCGAGAGAGACAGAGACATAGAGACAGACAGAGACAGAGAGACAAAGAGAGAGAGACAGAGAGAAAGAGAGAGAGAGAGAGAGAGAGAGAGAGAGAGAGAGAGAGCGCTAATTTTTGTCCACTAGATTCTGCCTCCCAATCGTACCACCACCTTCCAGTACTGCTATGGGTTAAGGAACATATAAGTATTTCAGGGTCATTTAAGATCGAAACCATAGCACCAAGGAAATATTATAGAGTGGCTTTTCCCTTAAATTCATCATCTGGTGGATGCTCTGGAACGAGCCGTCATGGTTCCCTATTTCTTAATCCTACATTTGTTCCTTTTTTCTTTCCTCTTTTCTTTCTGATGAAGAAGGCGTTGGACAAACTCTATTATCCTCAAGCCTCCCTTCTTTTTTTTTGTCTTTTTGAGACAGAGTCTTGCTATGCAGTTCAGGCTGCCTTGAGCTCACTTTTGTAGCTCAGGCTGGTCTCGAACTCGCACCGATCCTCCTGCCTCAGCCTCCCAAGTGCTGGGATTACAGGCGTGCGCCACCACGCCCGGCTCCTCCCTCCTTTTGATTGCCCGATTTGTCAGAAGAGTAGCTTGGTCCTGCTGCTGCTCATCTCGCTCATGTTTATTCCCCCATTCTGTTGGCGGAAGTTGCTCTTGAAAATCCTCAACACAAACCTGCCCCTCTCCTTCTTGATCTCAAAGCACTTGAAAGACTTTGTCCTTTTACATTCTGGAGCATGGCCACGTCTCAGTTCTTTTCTAGCTCCCCAGGTGCACTATGTCTGCAACCCGCTTCCTGCTCCCTTCGCCCAAATGCAGGGTTTCCCCAAGGATTGATTCTCAGTTACTGCCTCTCCACTGCCTCTAGACAGTCTTGCCTGTACTCACCTGCGTGGCTTCCCTGTGGCCTGAGCGGGTGACTTCACAACTGTCTATAGCTCGGAGCTCTTTCCTAGGTGTTAGATCAATTTTCTAACTTCATGCACATCTTTTCCTAAAATTTCCAGAAAATCCTTCAAATTGGATCAGCCAACCCTGAAGTTTGTCTCAGGGAGAGGGGCAGGTTTGTGTTGAGGATTTTCAAGAGCAACTTCCGCCAACAGAATGGGGGAATAAACATGAGCGAGATGAGCAGCAGCAGGACCAAGCTACTCTTCTGACAAATTGGGCAATCAAAAGGAGGGAGGAGCTGGGCGTGGTGGCGCACGCCTGTAATCCCAGCACTTGGGAGGCTGAGGCAGGAGGATCAGTGCGAGTTCGAGACCAGTTTGTTCATGACACTGTGGTGTCTTCCTTCGGGTCCCCATACTTGAAACCTCGGTGTCACTTTGGGCTTTTCCTCCTTTCAGCCCAGTGCCAGGCTCTGCTCATCCTGTCTCTCGTGTTACCTCTGTAACTCAGGCCTCTCTTTCTACGTGAGAGCACTGGTGGTGACCCTGTGGGGCGTGCGCTGCAGTGCGCTGCTTAGGTCGCTGAAAGCTCTGAGAGCATCAACACCGCCGTTGAAGGCCTCTGCCCCGCTCCATTCCTGCCGCTGTTACGTGCTCCTGGAGCACAGTCCCGCTGGCATGACTGTCTTCACCGACGCTTCTCACTCATGAATTCTACACTCGATCATGGCCAAAAGGCCGAGAGGCCGTCGTTCATGGCTTCGGAATACTCCCAGAACACTTCCTGTGTTCCAAGGCTCTGTGCTCCTGGTTGTGTGTAATCACCTCACCATCTGCTCCTGTCAGTCTGTGTGGTAGGATTTTATCAGCTTCTACGCAGGGCCCTGAAGGAGGCTAAGTTGCTCTGACCACTGAGGGAAGATATGCCTGGGCCTATCTGAGTCCGTTACACTTCCAGCCTCACATTCTGCCTCCTCCTTTATAGAGGAGGAGATATACCTTTCCCTCTACCCAGTCACGGTCCCTGGAACAGAGGATAGATTCATAGGAGAAGCTTACAAGACTATTTTGTTGTAAGTTTTAGGCACAGAAGCCTTTATTAGGGCATGAAGACCCGAGTAAATGATTAAATCTGCATGTGTTTTTGTTAGAGTAATGGCGAGTGGGAAGTTGCAGGGAGAAAAGGAAACGTGAGCTAACTGTAGTGAGCTGTAGGAAAAAGAACCGCCTTTTTGTTCCCATGCTTTGTGTCTTCTCCTCATGGAGATGCGTGCGCTTGGCTCTGCACTTAGGGAGGGAACCTTTCAGTGGGCCTTGCACCTCCTTCTGCAGTAGGTCGCAAATACTGCCTGTAGTATCTGCCATCCAGCAAGTATTTCAGGTTAATATATTCAGTATGCCACGCTGTGGACTTGGGGGCAGTGTGCCCTGGGATCCACAGAAGACGTGGCGGCTCCCCCAGCTTTGCACCCTTGCCGGTCTTGTTTGCCACCGAGCCTGCTCTTCCCGCCTTTTCCCAGGTACCAAAGCTCTAGACGCACTCAGGCAGTGTGTTCCAGAAGCCCTCCTAAGCCCCTGCCACCTGCCGCCGTCTCTGGGCCCTCCACATAGCTGTGGAGCTGTCTCTGTACCCTCCTCGGCAGATGCAGTGATCTGTCCACTTTGCACCAGAAGGACCAAGCTTCTGTGCCTGTCTGCTCCCCTCTGCTGGACTGGAAGCTCGCAGAGAGCAGAATTCTGCGTCTGCCCTCTTGAGGCCTACCCTCCAGTCGTAGGACGCTGTCCCCTGAGGAGTAGAAGCTCATTAATTATAGAGTAAGGGAACGGATGCGTCAGCGGCAGGAAATAAGTAGTGAAATGAAATCCTGAGGAAGTCCTCCATGTGTATTAAGTCAGCGAAATTCATCTTTCGTCTGTTTATGTGCTCTGACCTGGGCTCCTTATTCTTTTGCATGGGGCTCCTTTGCCACTGTTGGCTAAAGCACCGACCCTCCTCTTACTTTTACCATTTCTGCCCACTCTGCTATCCTAGGTTGTCACAGCCCTGTCAGCCTCTTCCCCTTAATGTCAAATAAGCATGTTTTATAGTGTGCTATACCTCCAATAGCCAAGGTATCTTGCCCAAGTGGAAGGACAGGGCAGGCAGGCAGTGCGAGAAGCGCCATGTGCTCCCCAGAGGCCCTTATTTGTCTCAGCTGGCCTCCATAGGAGCAAAACCGGCTGGCAGAGGTGTGTCCGGCATAGTTCCCTCAGGCTCTTGAACCTTGTGATAACATGATTGTGAATCTGGGTGGAGAGGAACCCTGAGGATGGAGTTCCGTGGGCCTGCTTCAGCCACTGCTGGAAGACACAGGAGCACTGGCAGAGAGATGCCCAGGACCCTCTGCCCATCCGCGGGCAGGCTGGAGGCGGGTGCCTCCCCGAGTGGGGCCCTCGTTACTCCTGCCTGCCTGTGAGTCTCCTCGGGCCACCCGACCACCTTCCGCGTCAGCATTTAGCTGAGGGGTTGTAAAAAGAAACAATTGAGCGCCCAGCAGCCTGAACTGTAAACTCTGGTAAATAGGATCATCCAGAAGATTTAAGTAGAACCGACAGCTGCTATAACGACTTAACAGGAATTCGTTAGGTTCCACAGATAAGGCAGATAGGAGAACTGTAGCCACAGGCGGCAAGTCAAAGGAAAGCCCTAAATCGTTAAGATGCAGTGAGGTTCTGCTGCAGCTTAGGCGTGGGATCACCCTCGGAGCGGAGCGCTGCCTCAGACCTTCACAGGGACTCAGGGAAGCTCTTGGAGGCTAAGGCGGACACTCAGAGCTTGCCCTTGCTGAGCTGGTGCCACCCCCGGTCCGTGGGCGCTGTTTCTCTGTACTGCCATTCGCTTCCCTGGAGCTCTCGTTCACCTCTGCCTTTGCTCTTTTTCCTGTTCCCTTCTTCCTTTTCCTCCCATAAAACCATTCTTCATCTCCTTTTTCTCTTCACTGCTGGCTTAACTCACTCTCTCCTGCCCTCTCTTCCTGAATTATGTTCCCTGCCTTCCTCTGACTCTGGAATCTGGGTCTCCCCACCCCCAAGTGCTTCCGCTTCTGTAGGCCCCATCTCCAGGTATGGAGTGCAGGCTTGAAGATGGACTCAGAGCTTCGTCTTTCTGGCCGGCTTTCCTTCCTTACCAGCTCTAGTAAGACCGAAAGAAGTGCGGAGGGAGAACGTAAATGAGCACTTCATTCCCTCTTAAATTGCTTGCTTTTATCATTACAATAGAGGTCCTCAAATTTCCCAATAAAAACCAAACACAAGCAGGCTGAAAAATATCCTTTTTTTTTTTTTTTAATTTAAAGAGACATGGTTGAAGGGAATATTAACTGCTGTGAAATGTCAGGTACTCATCTTTCACCTCACTGATGAACAGAGTTTTTTTCCTGAAGAAAACACTGGAGTAGCTGTCTAGTCACCTGCTTTCTGACCTTTCCCAGAAGACGGGTAATAGAATCTTGAGAACGGAGCAATATTTTATTGTAACTTTTGTACAATTTTTAAGTAATGACTTGTAAGTGGAAACGAAGAAGTAAAGAACTCTGGGGCAACACAGTGTCATTCTCAATAAATCAAAAGAGAGGGTGGATAATGATAAGTGACCGGGGGAAGCCGCCCAGAGTGTGCGTGTGGGAACTGTGGTGTGTGGAAATTGTGTATTGTGTGTGTGTTTGTACAGAAAATGGGGATGTGTCTGTGTGTGCCCCCACGCTGTGTGTCTGCATTGGTCTGAAGAGTCATTCTAGTCTCGTGAGCTCTGTAAAATTGCTGGTGAGATTGTGGTGTGAACATGTGCACTCGCTTTCACAGGGAGAGTGTGGGTGCATGCCGCACAGCTTGGGCCACCGAGAAAAGCAATTTTCCATACAGTAGGGGGCTGCAGGAAGAGTCCCGTCATGATTAGTGACTTCATCATTGGAAGCTGGCCCCCTGCTCACTTTTATATATTAAATGTTAAAAAGGATGGGGAGAAAGCCTCAGAGCGCTGGCGGATTGAAATGTGGAGAGAAACCTGCATGCAGATAAGACAGTGAGCAAGCCAGGGTGCTGGGAGGGGAAGGCTGAAGAGAGAGAGAGGAGCAGAGAAAGAAGATGATGATCAGCATAACGGAAAGGCGCTCCAGAGTCTTTCTGATCGTGAATAATGCATGTACATATTTTTAGGCTGTGTGGCGTGCCTGTTCTATAGTTAGCGACTTTCTACCTCGTTCCTAACATGATGTTCCTTTGCTGTCCTTCTCTCTGTTTGCACCATCTGCCTCTCTTTTGCCTTCTCCTCCATCTTTCTCTCTTCAGCCCTATTCTCCCAGAAAGAAGCTGTAAAATGCCTCCTGAAAAGGCAGCCCAAGCACGAAGCCCTGTTGCCATGGAAACACCCAGACTCCAAGGCCTTGAGTCCTGCTGGATGATCTAGGATCAGACCCCGATTGGGTCAGAGGCTAAGACTGTCCCAGGGACTTCAGGATAAAGGAATTTGGTGATTGTAAAGCAATCTGGGCTGTAGGTGAAGATCTCTGGGCAAAGGTTAGAAAACAGTTGTTTACTCTATTTTAGACTGTTCATAATTGCTGTTAGGAATATAGATAGATGAATGTGAATGTCAGTGTAGGAGATAGAAAAATGGGAATGGCTGAAATATTTTCTGGTGCTTATTTTTTGATCTTTTATTTAATTGTTTAGTACAGGGTCTCCCTTGGCAACTCCGACTCATACTGATTCTCCTGTCTCAGCCTTCCCAGCACTGGGATTGCAGGCGTGTGTGGCACCGCACCCAGTTTTGGTAGCCAGCTCAACATGGCCCGAGTTCTGGGGCCAGCATGCCATGTGGTACCAGAGATGGAACCTGGGTCTTTGCGCTAGTCAGGCAGGTGTTTACACTGCCGAGCTATCTTCCTGGCCCTTTCTTGTGTTTCTTATTGTTTTTGTATTTGTGAAATCATGGGGTTCACATGTGTGAGGAATAGTCATGATTGGAAGAAATTTTACCAACTCTTCTATATCAAAGCTGATGAGTTGCTATTTAAACAAAGACAGTAAAAAAAAAAAACAGAGCTCAGGTCCTCTTATAGATGCTAATACCTTCTTTATTTTTCCAAATTAGTAATACTGTGTGTCATAAAGTACCTCAGAACTTGCGGAGCTTGTTTCCTGTTAGTGCAGTATTTCCACCCACTTGTCACTAGGCTTGTCACTTCCTTTTCAGCCTGGCTTTCTAGCACGCTGTGTCCTCTCTGTCCTGCGCAAGCCCAGATCCAGGGCCTTTCTGTCCACTGACCCGTGGCATGAAGGACGACAGCTGCTTTTGGAGATTCAGCGCAGGCCTGGCGTGGCTGGCAGCGTAGGCTGATTGGGTGGGGGTGAGCTGGGGTCACTAACCCTGCTGATGTCTTTTCTTGATTTCTCTCAGACATACTTCGTGTGTGTGTGTGTGTGTGCGCGTGTGTGCGTGTGTGTGTGTGTGTGTGTGTGTTCCGGCTGCTTACCCCTCAGGTGGATTCTTGTGTTGCTCACTCACAGTGGACTCGGCGCTGGAAGTTGGGAGCCCAAATCATCCAAAGTTGGTTGTTTTCCTACAATGACAAGGATTTGCTCTCGACCGCTGGGGAAGAGTGTTCATGATTTACCTTTTAGAAAAAAAATTCTATCAACAAAATGCATTCAGATTTCCAATATTTCGACCATATGATCTATATAAGAACAGTACTATTTCCCTTCCACTAGTTCACCAGGCAGATTAATTGAGAAATTCGTCAATGCTAAGTGACTAGCAAATGTTTTTGTCAATTGAGATATTTTACTCTAAGTGGTCGTTTGAGACCTGAATGCTTGTATGCGTGTAAAGCTCCCAGGGATGGAAAGGACCTTGCTCCAATCCGTGGCTGCCTCTGGCACAGCCAGTGCTAGAAGCCTCAGTGCC
>PVJA010006239.1:0-74328 GCA_004027025.1 Myocastor coypus
AGTAAAACTAGTAAAAAAAAAAAAAAAAAAAAAAACAAAACTAGTCTATGTATCTAATATATCAGTTAACCCATCATTTTCATTTCTTCTTTGACAACGACCCCTCTAGAGCTGATCATCTTCTTGTTCTAACTCCAACTATTGCTCTTTAGGTTGGCTCTACAGATTCTATCTTGGGACAGTCTTTCATCGTAAACATGAAAATGTCTCTTTTTCTGTCTTAGTTCCTCTCTTTCTTGGTGTATTGATTTTCTTCTCTTAAAATTTTGGTGGTTAATATTGTCTCATAATTTCCTGAGATAAACAATGTGCACAAGACAGAAACCTTGCAAATAAACCTGAAACTTTCTTTAATTTACCTTTTTTGTTTGTTGGTTTGTTTGTTTTTTAAATTTTATTTTGAGTAAAAATAGCAGAAACAAAGAGAAAAAAAACAGTAACAAGTAGGAGTACATATAGAATTTCAAAACAAGAAAAATTTAACAATGGTTGCATTACATATTTTCATCATCAAATCAGTATAGATCAACAGATATAAGTATGTAAGACTGATCAAACAATTAAATATTAACACTTTCAATAAACATTAATTTTTTTAACTCTTCCAAGAACATTTTGTATTTAAGTCACTCTTTTTAAAAAAAAAAAAAAATGCAAGGTCCTGAGATTGATACCTGGTACCACCCAAAATTTATTTATTTATTTATTTATTTATTTATTTATTTATTTATTTATTCTTTTGAGTCCTTACACTAGGGAGACTATACAATATTTGCATATGTAAGAAGTCTGGGTTTATTTCACTTATGACTATATGTTCAAGATACATCCATCTATATATGAAGTCTTCTAGTTTATCATTCCTTATAGCTGAGTAATATTCCATTTTATGAAAATACTACATCTTTTTTAACCATGCTTCAGATGTTGTGCATTTTGGTTCTTTAATTTACCTTGAACTTCATTGGTTGTCTCTGGATATAAGCTAGGAATAATTTATTTCTGATATTGAAAACCTTGTAACCATTGAAGGATTCTTGTGGTGTTATTGAAAAGTCAGGTTCTGCCTTGATTAACGATCTTTTATAGATTATCTTTGTTTTCTCACTAAAAGCTTTTGAATTCTTTATGTCTTTAGCTCTGAAATTTTGTGATGATGTGCCCTTTTTGAAAGGCATGTAGTATGTTCTTTTAATGAGATATTACATGTCCTTTGCTTCTAGGAAATGTTTTGGACACCCTCTTGGTTTATCTGTTTTCTCATCTTGAAGGGCCTTTAGTTCAGATAATGAATCTCCTGAATTGCTCCTCCAATTTAAAAAATATCCTCTATTCCAAGTATTAATTTCCTTTATTTTGTAGTTTTTCATTTACTGAAAGTTGCCCTCTCTACTTTTGTTCTTTATAAAATTTTCATTTTTGCTTTCACCTTTTTGTTGGAGTTGATTCTGTATGTTTTGTATGTTTAGTTTTTACTTACTGGTTACTCTATTGTTTCATAAAATCCTATCCTTTTAAAATAATTATTTATTTGATTAAAAAAGACTTTATTGACAAGTTTTTTGGCACACACATGTAATCCCAGCACTCTGGGAAGCTGAGACAGAAAATGTGAAGTTGAAATCTAGTCTAGGCAATTTAGTAATTTTGTGAAACCCTGTTTTAAAATATAAAATAAAAAAGGGCTGAGGATATCCCAGTACCATAAAAAAACTATTGTTAAGGTATACTTAACATAAATGAAGTATGCATGTTTAAAGTACAGTATATACTGAGATACAACTTTTTCTAATTAAATTTACTGGTACATTTTAGATACTGTCTTAGTTATTTTTCTCTCATTGCTAGGACAAATATCTGACACCCAAAATGAAGGAAGGGAAGGTTTATTTAGCTCACAGTTACTGGAGGTTTCAGTCCATATTCGATCGGCTCCAAGGCTGAGTGGCACATGGCAGAGAGCAGCAGTTTATGGCAGCAGAACAGCAGCAATGGTGAAAGAGGCAATGGAATAACCAGGGGAGCAGAGAGCAACAGTGCGAGTCTGTCTCTCTCTATATTACATTCAGGCTCTCTGCCTCAGCCTATCTGCCTTGGGCTACACCCATAATCCCAGGAGTATTCATACCCATAATCCCATCAGTACTAAAACATATAATCCCAGGGATCATGAGGCAAGTCTCACACTCTAGAAGTCCCCACCCCATAATTGGGGCTTTGGAGGAACAACTAGGCATAAACCATAACATTTTGCCCCTGGACCCCCAAAGTCTCATGCACATCCCTTTGTGCAAAAGACATTTTAGTCCATTTGGAAGAGTTGCCAAAGTCCCAAAAGTTTCAGCACTGCTAAAAAGTCCAAATCCCATGTCTCCTCTAAGATCCAAGCCAAACTCCTAACTGTGAGCCCCTGTACAATAGAAAAGTTAAACATATCCAACATTCAAAGGCATAGGATAAACATTATGATTCCAAAAGTTGCAAACAACAGGGTAATGCAAAACACTGGGACCAACTCATGTCCAAAATCCAGCAGGGTAAACTGTAAATCCCATAGTTCCAACTGGAGCATCCAAAACAGTCTGCACTGAGTCATGAGCTCCATGCAACTCCACTCCTAAAGCACTACTGGTGGCAGTTTCCATGATTTCTCTCTTAGGATGGCTTTGCTCCCTCTGCATGATCCACATTCCTGGCTTTTCCAAACTTCTGGGGTTTCCACTGAATAGGCTTCTCACACACAGCTTTACACACTGCTCTCTCAGGGGCACACTGCCTGACCTACCAGGCCTTCTGCAATCTAGGTGGATGCCTTCTTAACCTCAGAACTCCTGCATTCTCATTTCACTTAAACAACTGCCACATGGATGATACCAAGGTCTGCTGCCTGTTGGAACAGTAGCTAGGCTTCCTTCTCTCTTCGCTGTAGGGGTGGAGTACCTTGATTGATGAACACTCTGACCTTGATTCTGAGGAACAAATTCTCCATGCCAGCGCCATTTTGGAACCTGGTTTGGCTGCTGCCGCCATTCTGGTACTTGGGTCTCTGCGGCTTTCTTCTCAAGGCAAAGCCTCTCTCCTTTGCAATTCTGGGGCTGCAAAGGGTGGACTGCTGCCACCTCTTACGATGCCCTCAGGCCACCCTTTTGATTCTCTGGTTTCTTCCCAGAATTGGAGATCCTTTCAGCTCCATCTTTGCAGTTCACAGCTTTTCTGATGTTTCCTTTTGGCCAAACTCACTTTTTTTTAAAAAAAGAATTATCTTATTTTTATTTTTATTTTTTCTTGTTTCAGAACTTTTGTTTGTTTGTTTGTTTATTTTTATGGCCGGCTCAGCCTGCCCTGAGGGCAGGGCTGGCACAGCATGTGGTGCCGAGGATCAAACCGTGGTCCCTGCAGCCACCCAAGCTTTCCTAAGCAGGTGCTTTAGACCACTGAGCCATCCTGCTGGGCCCCCAAACTCACATTTTAAATCATCCTTCTTGGCTCTTTGCTCTTGATTTTCAACATAAATCTGGCTAAAAGCCACCAATAACAACCATGCTCTCCTGCCCCAATAATTTGCTGCTTTGAAATATCTCTTGAAAGATTAATCAGTTCACCATGCTTAATCTCAGTCTTAGGCAAAGTCTCTGGGTACGAGCAAAACTCCAACAGACTTTCAGCCAATCCATAGCACAAATCATCTGGAGTCCAGTGACCAATGCTATTGTTTTTCCCAGCAGAAAACTCCTCAATCTGGTCTTTACAGGCAGATCTTCTGTCAGTCTTCTGGTATGAGTTCTGATCAGAATCTCCTCTACAGAACAGTTGAAGCTTTTCTAGTGCTTCGCTTATAGACAACATCTCTGAACCTTTCCTGTCTCTTCCTGTAAGCCATTCCCAAAAGCTTATAATCCACACTGTCAGGTATAGCCACAGCAATGGCCCCACTTCTCTGGTACCAAATTCTGTCTTAGTTACTTTTTTCTCATTGCTGGGACAAATACCAGACACCCGAAATGAAGAAAGGAAAGGTTTATTTAGCTCACAGTTACTGGAGGTTTCAGTCCATATTCGATTGGCTCCAAGGCTGAGTGGCACATGGCAGAGAGCAGCAGTTTATGGCAGCAGAACAGCAATAACGGTGACAGAGGCAACGGAATAACCAAGGGAGCAGAGAGCAACAGCGCGAGTCTGTCTCTCTCTATATTACATTCAGGTTCTCTGCCTCAGCCTATCTGCCTTGGGTACACCCATAATCCCAGAGTTATTCAGACCCATAATCCCAGCAGTACTAAAACACATAATCCCAGGGATCATGAGGCAAGTCTCACACTCTAGAAGTCCCCACCCCATGATTGCATGAGGCTTTGGGGGGACAACTAGACATAAACCATAACAGATACATAATGATCATTTTCATCACAGGGAATTTATACCTAAATATAGGTCCTGACTTGTGTATACATGTGTGAAATCTTCACTATACTCAGGATAATGAACATATCTAAAATCCCAACAAGTCTCCTTGTGTCCTTTGGTAGTGCCTTACATTACTTTTCTCTCATTTGCTATCACCCTAATCACTTTTCAGGGATGCAATGAAAATCTCTTAACTTTAAAAGTTACAGCTTTCTTCTGCTCCTTGCATTCTTTTAGTGATTCTCTTGAATGTATTCTTCTTGTTCTTCAGTGTTGGAGATTGAGCTGTCTGGTGAATCTTTGATTATCTGCTTCTATTTAAGACTGAAACACCAAAATACTGAAGTTACATGCCCCTGGACAGGTCTTGTATGTAGTCTTGTGATCTTAATAGTGAATTAACTGGGCAGTGTCCTTTTTCCAGACATCATCATCTAAAGAATTTTTTTTTTCTTTTTAGCGGTCAGTTTTCTTAGAGCTGTGTTTTTGTCTACTATGTAGAAAATATGTGACAGATGCCAGTGGTACAAGAACCAAAAAGAAATCAAGGAAAGTTTAGTTGTTTCATTGTGCAATATGGAATGCCACTTAATTTCCTTGCTTGTGGTATTACACTTTTCCTTCCTAGTCTACAGTGCCACTGTCCCAAGTCCACAGCTTCAGTGGTTGGTATCATCAGAAAAATGACTTCTTTCCTGTTGTTGCAGTGTGTAGCAGTGTCTAGAGACTGTAGAATGGAGAGAATTCTGTCTTCAGTCTCATCCCTAGCTTATGAAATTTTTGTGTCTCTAGCTCCTGAACTTTTTCAAGGTTCTATAACCTCAAGTTGGCTTGATTTTTGCTGATTTCTCCCTCTCTGTTGATCTTTAGGTTTTAGCTTACTCCCTTCTGTTAAGTCAGTCATGTCCTCCATTTTTCTTTACCTCTTTTATTTGTCACCTTTTATTTCTTTACTCTCACTTTTCTAAAGGACTTCTAACGGAAACATTAATAAGCACATATGTTCATGATGCATATTTGTGCCCTCAGAATTTTTCAAGAGAATTCTTAAAATTGAAAGGGGTGTTTCTACTCTCTCCAGGAAAAAAAACTACCAAACCCACTTCTTGTCACACAAAGGAAGGAATAAATGAAGGCTAAGACTAGTCTGAGAAGGGTTGTTGACTCTAGGCCACAACTTTGACTAACATAAAACACAGTAAAGTGTTCATTTTTTAAATTTGTTAAGTATTATAAACTGGCAAAAACTTATATCTGTAAAGGTGCTTACTGGGCCAGCAAGATAGCTCAGCAGTCAAAAGTGCCTGCTTAGGCAACCATAGGGACCGTAGTTTGATCCCTGGCAGCACATGCTGTGCTAGCTCAGCACCACTCCCACCCCCAGGGCAGGTTGAGCCAGCCACAACATAAATAAAGTTTGAAGCTTAAGAATAAAAAGAAAATGCTTGCCAACTATCCAGAGTATGATGCTCATAGAGCTACTGACTAGTATTCACTACAGCATTTCAGATTAAAAACTCCACTTCCATAGGAAGCTGATTCCAAGTCTTAGTCTTTATAAAAGCAGTTATCTTCACCCATAATTACTTTGTTGTACTTATTTCTAGAGATACACAGGTTTCCTATGATGGTTCCAACATTTTTTTAGTCTGTATAAAGAAGTTGGGAGTGTTTAGCCATATCCCATTGGCACTGAAACATACAAATGTACTTTTCCATTGACTATTAACATTGTTTAGAGCAGCGGTTCTCAACTTGTGAGCTACGACCCCAGCAGGGGTTCAATGACCAAAACACAAGGGTCATCTAAGGCCATTGGAAAATACATATTTAAACCCATGCTATGCCATGGTGAAATGTTATTTATTGGAATTAGTAAATATTTCTCAACACATAATTAAGTATTATTTTTGTGATTAATCACTGTTTAAATTATGCTTGATTTGTAGCAATGAGAAAACATAATGCATATCAACTATTTACATTCTGAATCATAACTTTAGCAAAATTAGAGTTTTGAAGTAGCCACCAAACTTATTTTTTGGTTTGGGGTCACCGCAACATGAGGAATTGTATTGCAGGGTCACAGCATTAGAAAGGTTGAGAACCACTGGTTTAGAGTCATCCTAGTGCTTTTAAGATGAAGCCTAATAAACTGACCTTTTGCATTATATTTATATTTCCATTATGTTTATATTTCCATTATATTTATATTTCTATTTCCAAAGTGCTATAGAAGTTTTCTGCGAGTAGGTCTAAATTTATTGAACTTTTCACAAAAAGAACTTATTTTGACATCATTTTTTTAAAGACCTAAAAGTTATATAACACATTAGAAATTTGTATAACATTTTAAAGTTCTTTTGCATACCTTTTGTTTTCAATGACCCATGCTTATGCTTAGTGGTGATCTATGGTGATTTTTGAAGTTTGTTACAGTTTCTTTGCATTTTTCCACTGGAGGATATCATAATCACTTATCAAAAACCTCAGTGTTGGGGCCTGGCAGGATGGCTCAGTGGTCTAAAGCGCCTGCTTGGGGAAGCTTGGGCGGCTTTAGGGACCGTGGTTCCATCCCTGGCACCACATGTTGTGCCAGCCCTGCCCTCAGGGCAGGCTGAGCCAGCCTTAAAATAAAAATAAATAAATAAACAAACAAACAAAAACCTCAGTGTCTTGTTGTTCATAATGCACCCATAGCCTGCTTTAATTCTAATGATTTTGTTTCTCTTCCTTTTCCCCTTTTCCATTTTCCCAGGAATCTAACAAGATGGGAATGCAGTCCTTTAGTCTGAAGAAACTCTGCAGAAATAGTGACCGGAAACAAGCTGCTACCAAATTTTATAGCTTTCTAATCTTAAAAAAACAGCAAATGATTGAGCTGAGTCAGAGTGTTCCCTATGCAGACATTATAGCTACAGTGGGGCCAATGTTCCATAAAATGTGAAGGAAATACAGAACATGTAGGTTTATGCTATCACAGGCATTTCTTTTTTATTTTAAAGCGATAAAAATAAAAATGATTCAGGATTTCAAAACAAGATAATAGAAAATTAACAGTAGTTATTATATTACGTACTGTTGTCTTTAAAGTAGTTGCTTGGATTGCCAGACACAGGCATGCAAAATTGATCAAACGATAGAAGCACTAACTGTTCCTTTCAATGAACTAATAGAACTAGTAGTATAACTATCTTAGCTATCTTGTGTATATATATACGTATCTTTTTTGCTGTTTCTCCTTTTCTCTTTTTTCCCCTTCCAGTTCTTTCCTTTTGAGCAGTTTCTTTCCCTTTCACTATATCTACTGCTCTTTTTGATCTTATTTACTCTTTTAGTTTCTTACACTAGAGAAACCATGCAATATTTACACATGAAATTCTGATTTATTTCATCTATGAATACAGTCTCTAGTCACAGGCATTTAGATTATGCAATTTCACGCAGAAAACTTCTGGGAGCAACTAATGGTCTGACTGATTTCAATGTTTAGCATTTATTATTTTCTTGGTTTGAAAGTAGCATTTTGAATACATTTTTAAAACATTATATGCCTTCAAGAGACATTCAAGGATGTTTTTTAAAAGACTATTTCACATTGGCTTATTTATTCAAATTTTATGGAGTTAATGAATATTAATGTTATTTCTTGACAACAATTTATTTGATTCTAATGTATGTCATCTTTGATATGACCTAGTATCATAGTTTTTCATCTAATATCCTAAAGAAGTATGGAATTCATCTTTGTTTTAAATAAACTGCTTGGCTTTTAGCCTATTTATAGGTCATTTAAATCTTTACTATTTAATATATTAAATTATTTTAACCATTTAATAGATTATTATAACCATCACTAATATCTCAACAAAGTTAAATCTATTTCTTACATTTTAAAAGTTAGTAGACATTTGTGAAGCATGTTAGCTGCAGCTATAACTGAAGTTATGAAACAAGTATTCTTGTACTTGGAAATTTTGACATTAAAATTATTCCTTTTTTCCTAGTCCAATTTGAATTAGATTTTTATATATGCTCTGTGAACTTCATTGTGTGCTATAAGATGAAGCCTAAAATATTCTTTAAAACATTGTATTTGGAGTTATAAATTTAACTAAATTCCAGGGGCCCAGCGGGATGGCTCAGTGGTCTAAAGCACCTGCTTGGGAAAGCTTGGGCGGCTTCAGGGACCGTGGTTCGATCCCCGGCACCACATGCTGCGCCAGCCCTGCCCTTGGGGCAGGCTGAGCCAGCCATAAAAATGAGTGAATAAACAAACAAAGGTTCTGAAACAAGAAACAAATTAAAAATAAATAAATAAATAAATTAACTAAATTCCAAATAGCCTCCATGAATACATTGACTATAAAACATAAATATCAAAATAACTTTCTAAATATTTTTTTAATGGCCAGCTCAGCCTGCCCTGGGGGCGGGGCTGGCACAGCATGTGGTACCTGGAATCTAATGCAGCCCCTGCAGCCACCTAGGCTTTCCTAAGCAGGCGCTTTAGACTGCTGAGCCATCTTGTCAGCACCCTAACTTTTATTTTTTACATTAACACTGAAAAATGACTTCTTAGTTTTGATGCACAGTTCTCAGAATTTTAACATGTGCATAGTTTCCTGGAACCATTACCACAATCAAGATGCTTATATAAAAATCTTCCTGTATTATCCCTTTGTAGTTTGACCTTTCTCTCATGCTGACCTCTGGCAGCCACTCTTCATGATTTTTTTTTTTTTTTTTTTTTTTTTTTTTTTTTTTTTTTTTTTTTTTTTTTTTTTTTTTTTTTTTTTTTTTTTTTTTTTTTTTTTTTTTTTTTTTTTTTTTTTTTTTTTTTTTTTTTTTTGATAGTTATTGTCTTAGTTACTCTTCTCTCGTTGCTGGGACAAATACCCAACACTCAAAATAAGGGAAACAAAGGTTTATTTAGCTCACAGTCAGTGGAGGTTTTAGTCTATATTTGCCTGGCTCCCAGGCAGAGTGGCACATGGCCAGAGAGCAACCTTTCATGGTGGCAACTAAGAGCAAGAGTGCTGGGAGAGAGCTAGCAGCAGCTCAGGCAGCTAATTTTTCTTCCTCCCTTATATTGAAATGCAAATCACTTGCCCCAGGGGAGGTGCAGCACCCATTTGCACAATAATCAATCATAAATTCCAGAAGCTCCCCCATGACTGCATGAGGCTTTGGGGAGGACACCTATACACAAACCATAACAGTTATATAAATGAAATCATATAGCATGTAACTTTTTCAGATTGATTCCTTTCACTCAGGGTAGCGCTATTAGTATCCAACCAAGTGGTTGGATAGTTTGTTCTTTTTATTGCTGATTAGTATTCTGTTACTAAATATACCAGTTGTACTTATGCTTTTATCCATTGAAAGACTTTTAAAATGTTTTGATTTGTTCATTATAAGCACAACTACAGGGCTAGAGAGAGAATTCGGTGGTCTAAGTGCCTGCCTGGTAAGTGCAAGGACCCCAATTCAATCTCCAGCACTACATGCTGCGCCAGCTTAAACCCCAGGCATACTGGCAGGCCACCAAAATGGGGCATGGTGGTGCACGCCTGTCATCCTAGCACTGGGGAGGCTGCGACAGGATAATCACTATGAGTCTGAGCTATTTAATAAGACCCTGTACCAAATCAATCAATCAATCAATAAATAAATAATTGCATGCCTTTGTATATAGCTTTTGTGTGAATATAAGTTATTTCTCTAGGAGTAGGAATGCTGGGTCATATGTATGTTTAACTTTTTGTAAAAAGCTATCAAAATATTTTTAAGAGTAGGTGTATTTTGTATTCTCAGTATTAATGTTTAAGTTCGAGTTTACTTGTTATAGTGATATAATTATAGATCCCCATATAATTGTAAGAAATAATGCAGACCAGTTTGCCTAACTTTATTAAAATACATACAACTATGAAATTTACATTGATACTACCCACCTTATTTAGATTTCAACAGTTTTACATGCACTCATTTATGTGTATGTGTATTTAGTTATATGAAATGTTGGTTAGGTGTAACTCTGTGACCACCTCTATAGTGGAGAAATAACAGTTCTTCACTAGGGTCATCTGCATTGGCTTTTGTTAGCCACAGCTGCTTCCCTCCCTTCCCTCCTCCTCCGTCCCTTAGCTCCTGTCAACCACTAAGGTGTTCTCTATTCCTGTAATTCTGTCTTGATACAATTGGCTTTTTGGTGGTTAAATTTATATTTGACGACTTTGCTAAGCTCACTAGTTACTTTTATGGGTTTTTTAATAGATTTGTTGATATTTTCTATATGATCATGTTGTCTACATGGAGAAACAGTTTTATTTCTTCCTTTGCAATGTGTATGGCTTTTATTTCTTATTCTTACCCTGTAATACTTGCTAGAACCCTTAACATTTTGTTGCACAAAAGTGATGAGACTAAACATTCTTTGCTTTTTCTGAGTTTTAGAAATGAAGTATTAATTCTTTCACACTAAGAATGATGTGAACTCTATTTGGATTATATTATTTTGGGCTTCAGGGTATTATTTGGGAGAGGTATTTGTGTGAGGCTGGAGACTGGAATTAGTCTACTTTCTATTGCTTATAAAAATAATAAATAAATAAATAAATAAATAAATAGGCTTATTTAAACTTACAACTTTGGAGGGTGTAAGTCCAAGACCAAATGGCACCATCTGTTCAGACTCTGGTAAGGGTCCCATTGGCTATATCACAACATGCATTCTTGAAGGCCATCTTTGCTATATATGGAATCCTGGTTGACAACTCTTCTTTTTTTCTTACTGCCTGTTTGATTAGGCCTTTGTTCAAAATAAGTTGTCCAAACTTATAGCACTTGTATGGGATAGAGATTTTGCAAGTTTATACAGCACATATCTTTTCTTCAGCAGGTTTCTTTTCTGCTGGATTTTTGGGAGCTGCAGGCTTTTTCCCCAAAGGTTTCTTCACAGTCTGCTTGAGACCAACAGTTTTATTTCCTTCCTTCTCTTCCACAGGCTTCTTGCTGGCAACTTCCTTCTCTTCCAATTTGGTTGTCCATATAGCTGCTTTAGTCATACGGATCTTGTGATTCCTGGCCTGGCAAAGAATGGTGCTCTGGCACATGGTCTTTGCTTATGGGTTCAGCTTCACCCAGGTTCTTCAGAGGATTCTGCAGGACTCTATGATGAATCTTCTCACATGGTGCTCAGAGGGCTCTTTGGATCTCTGGACTCTTCAAGATTCTGATCAGATCTGTATTGATTGACTTGTGTATAAGCACAAGTGGCTCTTGAGGGTAGCAGATTTTTGTCAAGTGCCATAGTGCCATACAACTCACCTAACTTCCAGAAAGCACTTTCAGTCCAAATGCAGAAATGTCCAGGATATATATATATATATATATATATATATATATATATATATATATTTTTTTTTTTTTTTTTTTTTTTTTTTTTTTTTTTTTTTTTTTTTTTTTTTTTTTTTTTTTTTTTTTTTTTTTTTTTTACCCCAGAATTGGGGATCAAACAGAAGACCTTGCACTTGCCAGGTACTTGTTCCCCTGAGCTATCTCCCCAACCCTGTCCAGGATATTTGTGAAGGTCTTGATGATGCCACTATCTTCATTATAGATGATACAAGATCCTTTGTGCTGGATGCAACTGTGGGTTCCCATCTTGCCCTTGCCAGACCTCATTCACTGAGAGGCACAGATCCTTTTTTTTTTTTTTTTTTTTTTTTTTTGTGGTACCGGGGACTGAACTCAGCACCTTACACTTCCCAGGCAAGCACTTATTCCACATTCCACTGAGCTATCTCCCTGGCCCTTAGGCCTTTTAGATATCATTCCAGGCCTTAAGTTTCTTCAGAAGTAAAAGTGCTTCTGGGTTGTGTTTACTTTGCAGTACCAATGGCATCAGGTTTTGGTTGACACAAATATGTGGCCTCCCCAGTACATATTGCCAAATGCATCCTGGCTGCAAACTCTTGGATTTCGAGCCACAGCTCTGCCTGTCCTCCAAGACTTGGCACTAGTCTGATAACCTACTAACTTGCTGACAACATAAGGCTATCATTTTTCCTCAAGTTGGTGTGAACAAAATTCAAAATATCTGGTTGAATGAGAGCCTTAAATACAGCAGGTAAGGTGACATTTTTGACAGATGACTCCCTGTTTTTGGAGTACATGGATATCAGGACAAGCCATAGCAGGGAGGGGAGAAGGCCATGCTCTTTCCTTCCTTCCTTCCTTCCTTCCTTCCTTCCTTCCTTTCTTTCTTTCTCTTTCTCTCTTTCTTTCTTTCTTTCTTTCTTTCTTTCTTTCTTTCTTTCTTTCTTTCTTTCTTTCTTTCTTTCTTTTTCTTATACAGGGTTTCACTATGTAGCCCAGGCTGGCCTTGAGCTCATAGCAGTCCTGCCTTAGCCTCCTGAGTACTGGGATTACTGTACAGCCATGCACCATCATGTTCATTTTTTTTTTTTTTGGAAATTTAATAAAATTTGTTTTATTTTTTTTCTGCCCTCTACCAGCCCTGATGTGAAATCTACAATTATTCAAACCATTACTACCCTATAATTAATGTATTATTTTTCTCTGATACTTTTCTAAGATTATACTTTTGGTTGATAAGTGAAAATGATTATCTATATTCTTATCACTTGACTTATCCTCATTGGGAGTCACCAGCAATCTGGAACTTGGAGCTTCATATGCTTTGCTCTGCTTTGCTGCCCAGTATACAACCACATGTACATCTTGGAGAGATAAAAACAAAAACCTGCAGAGGCTCCTCCTCACTCAGGACCACAACTACTCTTAAGTTTCTCTCTCAAGGGCTGGCCTGATAGCTCAGCAGACTAAAGCACCTGCTTAGGCAGAGCACAGTGGCCGGTGTTCAATCTCAACATACCATACCGGCCCTACCACTGGGTATGCTGACGGCCATCAAGACTGGGCATGGTGGTGTGTGCCTGTAATCCCAGCGCTTGGGAGGCTGAAAACAGGAGGATCACTGTGAGTCTGATCTACATAGTGAGACCCTGTAGACCTTGTGTCCCCTGTACTAAACACAAAAGAAAAAAAAGTTTCTTATCTCACCCAGAGGTTCCTGTGTGTCCCTTTGACCACAGCCCTACTGTGGAGTTACTAGGGTGCAAGGTTGTGAGACGATGGAGAAAAGATTTAGAAAAAAAAAAAATTACCTACTCTGAACATCAGAAATTGCCTTTCCTGACCCTCAAATCAGAATTAGGAGGATTGCGAGTTTGCTCTGTGCTGATTTATAATTTTGGACTTTTACACACTGTATTAATACCAGGTTAGGAAGTATCAGGAGAAAAATTCATAAATTTACCACGAAGTCAGTGGTAAACCTTGCCTTCTTCCCAAATTTGTCTACTAGTGTCTTCTCTTCAGGTGCTGTATCTGCCACATGTTTTTTGTTAAGGTTTTATTGCTGTATTCAGTGGACAGAGTGTGGCATGGATTTCATTCTAGGAATTGGAATGAAAATTGCTTTTGAAACTAAAAATCATATTAAGCACTGTATTTCTTAATTGGTACAAAACAAAATTACTGATTTCTTTGGAATAATTTTATCTTGTGTTTGTAAGCCTCATTTTTTGCAGACCCTGATTTTCTTCTCAGTCACTTCTTGATGCTTACGAGAATTCTTCACTAGCTAATACCATGCTATATGGGAACAAGATGGGTAAAAGAATGCACTTGTTTTGGGAGTAGTCCTAATGATGATTTTTGGGAAATGTAGTCTTCTAAGTACTAAGCAAAATAAATAGTGAGAGAAAGACAAAAAATATGACAGTGTCAGAAATTTTCCCCTAAACATACAGTGATTGCATGGTCTCCTTGGTTTTAAGTGTAAAGAAGTCACTTATATAATGTAGGTGGCATTAGGACAGATAAACCATTTACCCAGTGACAACAGATGGGCGAAGATAAAGAAATACCAGGGGTGATGGCCTTGAGCAGGCAATGGCCGAGGAGACAAGGCTGGTCCAAAAGAGGAAGCCCTGCTTCCTCCACAGCAACCATTGAAGAACAGTAGCCATGGCTTCAACAATGGCCACAAGATGACTAGGAATGTGAGCAAACCAAGGCAAAGCTGCTGACGCAAATGGCTCACCAAACACCAAGTTCATGTGGGACATGATCCTGGAGGTGTGTGGCTTCACCCCCTACAAGATCTGCAAGAACAAACGTGCCCTCCAGTTCAAGAAAAGGGTGGGGAACACCAAGAGGAAGTGTGAAGAGCTGAGCAATGTGCTGGCCACCATGAGGAAGGCAGCTGTGGAGAAGAACTGAGCCCCTCTGGAATAAAGCTTTGCAGAAAGATGAAAAGAAAAAAAAAAAAGAAAGGAGGGGAGGGGAGGGGAGGGGAGGGAAGGGAAAGGAAAGGAAAGGAAAGGAAAGGAAAGGAAAGGAAAGGAAAGGAGTCTCTTCCTCTTCACCTTCATGTGCTCTTCCAGGTGGGGCAGATGGAAAACCAGACCCAGAGAGTAAGCTAATTTATCAGAAGATCATGGCAAGAAATGGATCATGGCAAGAAATGAAAGTAGAAACCCAGTGCCCTTTGTCTTTCCTTAAATATATATATATATATATATATATATATATATATATATATATATATATATTTATTTATTTCAGGGCCTCGTGAGTTGAAGTGATCCTCCTATCTCAGCTTCCCCAGCACTGGAATTGCGGGTGTGTGCCACCATGCCTGGTTTTGTTGGCTGGCCTAGTGTGCCAGGAATGGAGTACTGGGGATCCAGCCCGGATCTTCGCACTTGCCTGGCAGGCCCTTAGACTATCCAGCTATCTCCCCAGCCCTGTTCTGACTTTTTGATTTCCTTGTTTCCCTTCGATGAGGCTGAAGGGGAAAGGCCCATATTAGGTTGTGAACGCTTTTCTTCCTGTCACCATTTTAACTACAAAGGAAATACTTTCGGTCCTTAGGTATTTAAGATTCCTGCTACCCTGTGCTCTTCACATTAAATAACCCTGGTGCTATGGCATAGTTTGGGGAGGAAATTTTTCTAAGAGCGGTCAGATAAACAGCATTTAACAGGAGAGTCACTGTGCACCGGGGAACGAGATAGGTGTCATCATCCCATGTCACGGATGAGAAAGTTGAGGCCCAGAGAGATAAAGAATCCTGCGCAGAGCCACACAACCTGTCATAAGTCCTTTCTTCCAAGCCTGTCGCCGAGCTCTTCTACAAGCTAGCATGCAGGTGGGAGCCGACCTCCTCTACACGCGCTAGCGCCCCACTCCCAAGGCTTCAGAAGCAAGAGACAACTATCTCTTTAAGAAGCAAAGTGAGGACGGGCCGCTTACGCAGCTGACGGGCTCGTCCCCTGCACCCCCTCTCCCGCCTCCTCCCGGCAGCCCCGGCCAGGCGAGCACCCAGACAGCCGCTTCCAGCAGGGGCTCCGGAGAGCACCCCGGCGCCCCTGGCAGGGCAGCCACAGCCATGCAAGCCTCCGCAGGTGATGACGAGGACCCCAGGGTCCCCGCGGCCGCCGCCCAGCTGCGCCGCCGCGTTGCAGAGCGCTGAGCGCGGGGACACCGGGGGCCGGGGCTGCCGCAGAGCGGCGGCGGCAGCCTGCTCCGCATTTCCTGCCACCGTGGCCCAGCTGTCAGTGGCCGGGGCTCAGCTGCCGGGTGTCGCGACGCTCTCACCGGCCGTGTCTCTCTCTCCCCACCGCCGCAGGTCGCTAATCCGGGCCAGGCGGCTGCAGCAGCTACTGCAGAGGCGCTGCGCCAAGCGGGCCAGAGCCGTGCGAGCTGGCTGGACTGCGGCAGGCCGGTGGACTCAGGTGAGCAGGCCGGGGCACAGCGGGAGGGGACCCCCGCGACGCTCCGTGCCCGCATCGCTCTCTGCTGTAGGATCCCTATGGGGGTGGGGGGGTACCTGCCAGGAGGCATGGATTGTGACTCATCTTACCCGCCCTTCATTCTCCTATATCCTCTGTGCACCCCAACCCCAGGTCTGAAACTGACTAATTAGAGGATGCTGATCTAAGTAGGGAAGAAGCCCAAGGTGGGTGATTAGGAGGAACTGGGGAAGGGGGCGGGAGGGAGAAAAGACTGCCCCTCCCCGTTCCTGTTTGTCTTTTAACATTAGATGAGCACACAAGCCTCTCTTTCAAATCCTGCACCCATCCCAAGGTCAAGTACCACTGACTGCTTCTCTGCTGTATCAGGGCTCAGCATTAGGTCTGGGGAAAATGCCCATGACCCTGAAGTGAGAGCTCTGAGAGTGGGTTTTCCCCGAGCTTATTCTTTTAAACAGCGTCTGTGCTGCTTTTTTCTCCATTCCCAAGCCGGGAGCAGCACTGTTTTCAACCCTGCCAGCCCCTGGGAACCTATTCCCTGCCTCAGCCTTGCAGACTCTAGGAGAGGCCTGGTCACATGCTGCCTGTTTCCCTTGCCTTGCCTGTGCATCTGGTGGTGTGGGCTAGGCTGGGCTGGCCTGGGCCTAGGGGAGCTTCCCAGATGAAGAGGATCTCTGCTGGTAGAGAGCCATGCACAGAAAGTGCCAGAGATTGGGAATCTAGGCCTTTCCCTTGCTAGTTGGCCAAAGTAGCCATCTTAAAAATTCTGTAGGTGTGGGTGTCTGTCTGCTTGTCTGTTAAATACAGGGGTTTGATTAAATGGTCTCTGCAATTTTAATGTACCATTCAAGCTGTTTGTAGGGGTTGGAAGGCTTTCTACTAAAGCAGCTTAAATTTAGGTTCATGGAATGACTGGGATTTCCTCAATTAATCTCTTTCAACTCTGGACTCCTCAAGTGAAACACTGACCTTGTGGGCCTCAGAGGTCCCTTTAATATTCAACTACTTCCCTTCCTCACACTTTAGCTTCCTCATTGGTAAACCAGGAAGAGGGATACAGTCCTCAGAGGGTCATTGTGAGACTTAAACAAACTACTCAGAAGCACCTCAAATAGGGGATTGACACCTACTAGGGACTCAGGAGATAGACTGGGAGAGGGAGAAGGACTGCAGCCTTAAATCCTCAGCTCCTCCCCACCACCCAGTCTCTCCCACATGCTTGTAGATGATGTCCCTGCCAGGGGATAATGAATGCTGCAGCAGGCCAGGCTGAGGGCCTAGATGGGAATCAGTAGGTATCTACATGGCCACTACAAGGGCTGTGACACCATTGTAGCACATGACGGTCCCAAGGAGGCATATTGGTTCAGCGGTGGGTTTGGAAAACCTGTCATCTTGGGCAGAGTCCTTGCTTCAGGGAGCAGAAGCATCTGAATCTTGTACTCTGGCAGGGGACCAGGAACAGGCTTTTGCACAAATCTTACTGCTGTTATCCTGCCCTGTCCAGAATCTTTCCTTAGACTCTCACTGAGACAAGGGAGGCAAGGTTTTGGTGCTCATGTTTTCTATTTCTTATTGTCCTTTGTGTTGTCATGTCCAGCCTATACTCAACCTTTCTTGCTTTAGTTTATCCTACAGACCACCTGCATTTTGACAGCATGATAAAGGAGGTTCCCCATAGGGTGGGACAAGCCATTTCTGCTGCTGCAACAGTTAGGGAAAAGGAAATCACCGTGTCCTCCCTCTTCCCTAAATCCCCATTAGATTCGAGATCCTTTTGACAGAGTCCTGGGCTTTCCCTCTCCATGTGTAGCCTCTGGCCCTGGGATAGGCCTAAAGTAGGTGCTCCCTAGTGTTGAACTGAGTACATTAGAGGAAATGGCATTCCTAAGGCAGTGAGACTGGGGAGGAGTGGTGGTGTGATGATGGTGGGGTGGAAGGACTTTCAAGCATAGGCCACTGTGAGAATGAATGCTGGAGTGTGCTGGTTATCGTTATTGCTATTCCTGATACTGTGTTACTGCCATTGCAGAAATAACATACTTTACAAGTTCTTCTAGAGCTCCTGACAAGAGCCAATGGGGCCAAATGTGCTTGGGAGGGTGGTGGTGTTCGCAACTAGGGATCCAGATGGTGCTGACTGTAAAGGGAAGAGGCCTGGGAACAGCCATGCCAGCCCCTGCTGCACGCAGATCAGTACAAATGGGCTGAGAAAGGTTGGCAGTAGGAAAGCAGGAGACCAGGTCCCAGGACTCATTCAGCTACTGCCTCATTATGTGACCTTGGATCTATAGGCACCCCCACAAGGTCTCTGTGTCACCTTTTCATACAGATGGCTCCTAGGGCCACTTCTAGAGTTGACATTTTGTCAAGTGGACTCTAAAATAAAACAGGACAGCCATTTATTTGTCTTAATATCATTTACGGGCTATCAGGCCATTCCCTATCTCAGGTAATGTTCATAACAGTGTGCACCTATATAAAGATGAAGATGCTGAGGCTTAGAGAGATTAAGTGATGTGCCCACAGCTGCCTGGCCAGAAGTGGTGGGCCTGTTCATCTGACTGCAGGTGGAAATGTGTGCTCTTCCAATGTCCCACGGCCTCCCTATGGTACCTTCCTGTTGCATGAGCTCTGTGCATTTGTCACATGTGTGAGGGTTCAGGGATGGGAAAGCTGTGAGGATTTCATGACAGGAAATCAGGCATCTGTCCAAGCACTTGCTGCAGAAGACTTGCTGGTTGAGTTGAAGCATGTATGAGTCACAGCTGCAGAGTTTTTGCCAGAGCTCTGTTTTGCTGCCGTATGGTGAGCACCACTTTACCAATGAAAATAGCTGGGTCTGAACCCCAGGTCACAACAGACAAATTTTTGTGCTTCCTATGTGCTGTGCTCTGTTACATGGGTTCTCTTAATTACTTCTCAGACCATTCCAATATATTGATACTATGTATAATTTTATCTACTTTACAAGTGAGAAAACCAGGGTAGAGAAGCTCAGGGTTCTTCTGAGGGTTGCATAGCTGCATGTTGTGGAACCTGGAGGATGCTGAGCTGGAAGTACACTGGACAAAGAGGTGAAGCGTTACTTTTAGTCCAACCCCACACCAACTCACTGAGTGACTTCGTGTAGGCCAGTTTCTGTCTGAGAGTCAGTGGCCCCAGCCCTCATATTGAATGATTGTACCTGTTACATCTAAAAGACCTAAATGCAACTTATTCCAGAATAGGCAGTTGAGGGGATCCTTGGTCTTGCTGAACACCGACCAGTGTGTGCTATTGAATATCAGCTGAGCCCCAAGCTGGTGTATAGGGGTCTACACTTCACACAAAGAATGAGAGGAAAGTGGATCCCTGGTTCCCAGGAGTTCACATCTAACAGAGGGAGACAAATAACCTAAAGATGTACGTGTGAGGAAATGTCTAGGAGCTGTAAGGCATATTGCTGTGGAGGTGATGAGGAAGCAGCAGTAGGGTCATGATTGTTCTTACTGTCTTAGCTACTTTTCTTGCTGCTGGGACAAAATAACTGATACTCAAAAGAGAAAAGGGTTATTTGGCTCACCGTTTATAGAGGTTTCAGTGTATAATTGGCTGGCACCAAGGCAGGGTGACATGGAAAAGGAGCATCACAGAGTTGAAACAGTTCATGGCAGGCAGGAGCAGTAGGCAGCCAGCAACGAAAAAGCAGCAACAAGCCCCTTCCTGTCCCTCTGTCTTATCCAGGCTGTCCACTCTTAGAGTGAGTAGCACTTATACTCCCTTAATCATAGCATCACATCCTTGATCTCAGCACTGTGGCCTTAGTGGGATGACGTCACTGTTGTCTTCATTGAGTTTTAAAGTAATATACTTACCTGGCAGGGGAAATACTGTGATCACGAAGGTAGTTTTCTCAGGGCATGGCTTATCCATTGCACTCCAGATGTACTGACCTACAGGATTTCCCCAAATGTGGGAAACTCAACTGCATAATGTGTGGCAGTGGGGCACTGCATTTGTGCTCTCCCCTGATCTAATGGTTGTCGAAAATAAGAGTTAGCCAGGTGTGGTGCTGGCCTATAATTCCAGCACTTGGGGGCCTGAGGCAGGAGAATCAGTCTGAGTGTGAGACCAGCCTGGGCTAAAACTGAGCTCAAGGCCAGCCTGAACTGTATAGTGAGAGCCTGGACCCCCACACACAAAAAAAGAAAGAAAGAAAAAGAAAAGGCAAGGAAAGAAAGAAAGAAAAAGAAAATAATGATAGTAATAATAGGGTTCTATTCAGTTTGCCACATTTCCAGATCATTCTGAAGACCCATTGGTTCTTGTCTCCAGAAACTCAGGAAGAGGCCATAAAGTCTGATTGACCACCCAAGCTCACATTTGTGGTTCCAGTGAACTATTCGTTTGCTCCAGGTAGACCAGTACCTTCCCTGTCTTTGGAGGCTTATGGAAGCAGGACTCTTCAATTCCATTTGGGAGTCTTGTCTAGTGCCCATAACTATCCAGCAGGCTTGGGGGATCCTCTCTCCTATCTACACTCACAGTTCTACCTGTTAGGAGGAGCAGTTGACACCCAGGAGATGGGGGCATTTAGCCATGATTACTTAGCAAGCTGGAGCCAAAACCCTGACTGATGGAGATTGTACTGCTCAGCTAGGTAGGGCTTCTATATCTGGGCCACTGAGGGCCAATGCTGCTTCTGACAGATGGTGCTGAGTGAAGGTTTGATACTGAACTGAGGGCCACAGGAATGGATTTGGGGGCTCTGCTGCCCTGGCAGCTTTGCATCTTTAATGGGGAGATATTTATGAAGAACTTGTCATGTGCTCACCAGGTCCTCTGACTGAGTTGTTCAGCAAGCTGATTCAGTGCAAAGGGCAAGCATGGAGAAGTCGGCATGGAGTCGTCAGCCTGGCTCTGCCTTCAGCTTTCTGGGTGGCTCGAGATCAGGTCCCTTCTCTTCTACCTCTGTGAAATGGGAGGCCGAAGCAGTAATTGATAACGGCCCTTCAGCCTCTGGCAGATGAATAGTCAGCAACATTTTCTTCTGTACTATTCCCCCTTTAGGGCCTATGAGGTGGACAAGACAGGGGCAACTTGTAACTTGAGGAAAAATAAGATAAATGTAACCAGAGGCATGAACAAATGCCCTGTAGATTTGCTGAGGAGAGGGCTTGGGAGTGGCTTAATTTGAAACTGATGATGGGGAAGACTGATACAGATAGCAGGGGTTGTGGTGTGCTTTGTTATGTGACTTTAACTTGGAGTAGGAGCAGAACCCTGTAGAGACAGAACTGCAGAGGAAGCCGTGTGTCTCTGGAGTTGGGTTTCATAGAGGTCTGTACATTTGGGAATCCAGCCTAGGCTGGCCAGCTTTTTATTGTGCCAGGTAAGGATATTTCAAGTAACACTTAAGAGTTCTGTTTGCTATCAACAGTAAGAGGAATAACACTTAAATAATAGCTCTATCCTCCAAATAAGACTACAGTATCAGCAAAGAGGTACTACTTCTTTTTTTTTTTTTTTTAGACAGGGTCTCACTATGCAGTTCAGGCTGGCCTTGAGCTCACTTTTGTAGCCCAGGCTGGTCTCGAACTCACCCTGATCCTCCTGCCTCAGCCTCCCAAGTGCTGGGATTACAGGCGTGAGCCACCACGCCCGGCTCAAAGAGGTACTACTTCAAATTGAATGCATTTTACTTTTTAAAAACTCACTGCAGGCTGAGAGTATAACTCCAGGGAAAATGCTTCCCTGGCATCATATGGAGGTACCTGTGTTCCCTCTCCAGTACTGGAAAAAGAAAAGAAAGAAACACAATACTCACTACATTGTCCCTACTTTGCCCATTTGGCCACAAACTCATGTCTTTAAGCAGGCTCTAAAGTCAGGATGTTTGTGTTTGAATCTTCACAAGCTATGTTTCCCTTAGAGCCACTGCTTCCCTGCCTGTGAAACAGAGGATGCTTCTTATGTCCTAGTGTCAGTAGGAAATCTGTCAGCCAAAGTAAAGCATAGAATGCCTTCAATCCCCAGCAAAACAGTTCTCTGGGCTTTTTGTAGCCCAAACTATAGTGGTTGAAAAGTTCTTACTTGAATTAGGTCCCTGCTACTTGTGCCGCTAAGAATGTGGGCCCAGCATTCTTGATCTATATAAGATAGAAATCTGGATATTTGGTTGTGATGCCTAATTTTCAAATTATGGCCAAAGAGGTTACATTTTCAAATACACATATGAAAGCCTGTCTGCAACCGCCTATCAGTTTGTGATCTTTACTATAGGTTTTTGAACTGGGCCCACAGTGCTCAGCAGTGGTTAGCTGCTCCCTAGAGGAGGACAGAGAAGGGGAGCCAGGCTTGAAGGCAAGCTATGGCCGGGGCATGCCTGACCTGTAGGCTCGGGAATGCAGCTTCCCTCTGGCTGCTTGTGCTTGTTTACTTCTGGGCCCCAACTCTGAAGTCCTGGGCAGCACAGTCAGGACTGATTCTCTGTGGACACCTTAGAACCTCTCTACCCTCCTAGCCAGGCCTCCCTCCACAGGGCATCTAGATACTTGTTGGCAGCCTCAGAGGAAGGTCTTCAAGGAGAGCCTGTGAAGCATGACACACAAGCCCCTCTTGGGAAGCAGCATAAGAAAGGCCCATATGGACTCCTCAATGGGATGGGGAAGGCTCCTGCTTTTGGGAGCTAGAACAGCCTTATAGGCAAGGGGAGGTGGTCTGGCTGGCAAGCAGTCTCAGCATGCAAATATGTCATGTAGCCGCTGTGGGGGAAAACTGGACTCTCATTACAGAGAAGGCCTAGAGCTGTCTTAGAGGAGGACCACAGAGGAGTTTGTAATTAGCAAGAGGGGCACCACTGACATGGTTTCAGGGCCTGCACAGGACAATGCACAGGTCCTGGCACAGAGAAACATTAGTTACAGGACAAATTAACTGTGTACCTCCCAAGTGTTAGGTGCCGGTTATTATCATAGGGCCGCTTAGAGGGCTGATGCGCAGACTGGCCCAACATTCACCACTGGGCCTCCACTCAGTGAAGTAATTGTGATACTGTTAGCCTATAAAACCAGATAGCACTAGAAGAAAAAACGAAATATAGACAGGCCGTACTCCCCTTTTCCCCTACACAAAAACAGCAGCAAGGCCGTTGAGACAGGGGTGCAACTCAGCGTGCATGCATTTGTATGCCAAAGGCCTGAGTTCCAGCTCCTACAGCAAAAAATAAAATGAAACAGAACAGTTAACCTCACCAATTCAGGCCCACTTGGAATGTGCCATCCACATTCTACAGATGAGGGCACTGAGGCTCAGAGAGAGAAAATAAGGTTCAAGGTTGTGATGCAGCTATTGTATAGTAGAGCCCATGCTTAGATAATGTTCATTCCGGTATCAAGGCTATGTTTCTTCACCTTATCTATGCCACCCATTGACAAATTATTCAGGAATAAAACAGATAAAGCTACTCTTTGCTGAATGCATTTGATAGATAGACAAGACCCAGTGCTACTTGGTGAGGAAACTGGGATTACTAGAAGACAGTGACCCTAAGTTATATATCCTTGACATGGTGAGGTCAGGACTCCAACTCCAATAAGTTGGATGTGGCCTCCCACGGTAGTGACAGAATAGTACTCCTCAAGGGTACAGGGAATGGCTGCAGGTTTTCAAAACATGGTCATAGTAGAGTATAGGTTCCCTTGTGCCCCATGGGCAGATCCCAGACTAGTCTCAGTGAAAACTCATCTAGCAATGAGATGGTATGTTTTGAAAACTGGCTTCTCATCTCTGGGGTGCTCGTGTATGCCTGGATGTCCTGGAAAGAACTCTCACAGTGCAATGGAGTTGCAATAGCTGTGCTGGAGTTTTTGCAATACAGAGGCTCTGGAGATCTAGAACAGGGCTGGTCATGCAGTAATGTAAGTAGAGGGTTCCCTTGTGATCCCAGAAGAAAGAGTTGCTGGGGGATGGGATTATTTGGAAAGCCTTTCTGGAGGAAAAGGGTCTAGAATCCCTAGGCAGTATGCCCTATATTCTGGCTAGACCATAGGCCTGCACTGCTCTGCAGAGGGTAGTTACCTATTCTTTCAGGCTGATTCAATGATGAAACAGAGGCACAGTAAATCCTGGGTCTTTCTCAAGTCCTCAGTAAGAGCCTGGGTTGGTAACACTCATCCACAAGAGCCCTCTCCCCCCCTTCACTGTGAGTTCACCTCCTTGCAACCTCCTTCCAGAAGTGGTGGGTGGAAAACAAGTGTGAGAAGACATGCTATCAACATCACCTTTGCAGTGAGGAAAGGCTTGTGATACCAACCTCCTCCCTCACTTTTGTGGCACATAGCCAGGGAAGGAGCCTCTGTTCCATCCACTGAAGTGGCCCTGGGCCTCCTGGAAGCACTCTCCTCTCGGGGCCAGCCCTGACCCGAGTCAGACCTGGATCGCTTCCAGTTCTGCCACTTGTTAGCCTGCAACCTCAGACACGTTGTGTTACACACCCCACCCCCACCCCCAGGCATTTCCTCATCTGCCAGAGAGGAATTGATTAAACCCTGCCTGCCCAAAGGAGAGAAGAGGAATGACCTGTTGGCAGCCTCTGTACTAAAGAGCCTATACTGTAGCTAGTTCCCACTACATTGTGCCACTGGCCCGGCCTCCTTCCTCTCCACAGGCTCAGTGCACCCCTGCTCTCATTTAGAGTGCTCAGACTGAGTGCAAGTATAGGGCTGTCTTACATCACAGGAGCCTCCTGGCAGGTCAGGGTCAGGGAAGAAAGCACCATTGTCCAAGAGGAAGCTAGGATATAGGGAATCTATGCAATTTCCCCAGACATTCTGGAGACTGAGGTACCAAATTTCTGCTCTCTGAACCTAAATTCTCTTCATCTCACCCCTTGCCCCCTTGCTCTCACTCTTTCTCTCTTGTCTGATTCTCAAAGGAGGCCTGTGTACATCTGTTCCTCTCTCCTAAGCTCTCAGTTCTTTAGAATAAGATTGTGAGCCCTGGGCCTGGACAGAGTGAGCTAAAGCCAGAGGACATTTTGATGCTTTCTAACTAGAGAAACATCCTGAAGGGACCTTGTGTGCACTCTACCCAGGATCAGCCATCTTCCCTTTGTGCTATTCCTTTCTACCTTCCCTAAGCCTCTCTGACACTGCCTTCCTTCCACTACTCCTGCTGTCACCCTACTCTCTGATCTACCTCAAAGCCATCCTTCAGGGACTCTCTTCTGGTTCCATAGCTTCTCACAGGAGCCATGCCCAATTTCCGAGGTTAGGGCCAGAGTGCCCTTCTCACCTCCACCAGGGGCTGCCCTTTGGAGCTACGTGCCTGAGGGAGAACGGTGTTCAGAGTCTCTAGGACTGGCCAGGAATAGGTGGTGTGAGGGCTCCCGGAGGCCAGCCACCTAGGGGAAGAGACCAGGATCCAAGTCCAGGCAGTGATAGGCTTCCCTATCCTGCTCCCCAGGGAGTTGATAGCAGAGGCACAGGATAGAGGTGATGTCCCCAGATTGCGTTTTGGCCTCTACCGTAGACTTACTTTCTAACTATGAAAAATGATTTCTCTGACTGTTTGCTAGCTCCATAGTAGAAATGTGCATCATGACTAATCAATCTAGCCTCACAGGGACAAATCTGCCATAAGAATTAAACCAGATTAAAGGGCCAGGGATATAGCTCAGTGGCGTAGCACCTACCTGGCAAGCATAAGGTCCTGTGTTCAATTCCTGGTACTAAAGAAATAAACATGTAAAAGTACTGTGTAATCTGCAAATTATTATTATTCTATTATTATTATTATTATTATTATTATTATTATTATTATTATTATTCAATTGGGCCAGGGAGATAGCTCAGTGGAATAAGTGTTTGCCTGGCAAGTGCAAGGTGCTAAGTTCAATCCCTGGTACTGGAAAAAAAAAAAAAAAAAAAGAATTAAACTAGATTAGAAGCCTTTTATGCATAAAAGTTTTAGCAATAGATAATTAATAAATGCCAGTTCCCCCTTATCTGCAGTTAAAAAGAAAGAATTTTATGACTTTTTTTTTTTTTTCCAAAGATCGTTCTCTTTCCCTGGTCCTTCCTCCAACAGGAAGGTCACTCACAAATGGCACCTAATGCACATGGATGTTGGGCTTTCAAACTTTCAGCTTCTTTCCTGCCCAGCATTTCCATGACTCCAGTAAAGACTTGACTCAGATCCCCTCAGTCAGTAGTAGGAATCAGGTGGAGTTCTGCCTGGATGTCTGTACACGCAGACAAAGGAATTCTGCTGGAGCTATGAGCTAGCGGAAGGCTTCTCCCAAGTGGTAGCCAAGCTAGAAACAAAGTCAGATGCAAGAAGAGCTCCAGTGGATCCTGTGAAGGGAGCTTGGTTGGAGGTCTGGGGATGCGGGGCTAAGCCCTTTGGTTGAATTTGGAGTAGATCACAATATGCCTGCTAGAATAAATATTCTAGACAAAGATAGTGTTTGATTTGCTTCTGTATGCCAGGGCCTAGTGCAAACCAAGAACACAGGGAATACTAGAAAAACACTGAGTGAATGACAAGTAGCTTTGTTGTCCTTATCAGATAGAATCGTGAGTTATGAGGCTCTTCAGGCTGTGCTAGTGGCCATAATACAATTTCAAAGTCTGTGAGTATAAATATGTGTGGATACTGTGCTGTGTGTCTGGTTTCCCACTCCTTTTTCTCTGTTCCCACTCCTCCCCCTGCTCCTAGTTTTATTGTGGTAAAGCTGTGTAGATTTCAATTATAAATGTGGTAAGTTTGGCATAAAAACAAACTCGTGAAACTACCATCACACTTAAGATAATGAGCATGCGCATGGTCCCCAGGGACTGCTGTTTGTAGCTTGTCCCTCGCAAGCTCCATTCTCTCTCATTCTCAGACAAATATGGGTTGCTTTCCTTCACTGATGATTTCTTTTTCTTCCTTCCTCCTTCCTTTCCTCCTCCCTTTTCACTCCTTCCTTCTTTCACTCTCCTCCTCCTCTGTGACCCAAGGCCTTGAACCAAACTAGACACCTGCTTTCCCACTGAACCACACACTCACCAGTACTTTGCATTGTTTAATAGTTTGTATAAGAAAAAAATAGTTTGTATAAGCATACATTCTTTTGGAGGGGTCTTCCTTCTTTCAATTAACAATTATTCTCAGAGCCATGTGTGTATCTCTGTTTCTATCTATCTATCTATCTATCTATCTATCTATCTATCTATCATAGTTTTGTTTTGATTTGTTTTTGAGACACAGTCTTGCTGTGTAGCCCAAGTTGGCTTTGAGCGCACCACAATTATCCAGTCTCAGCCTTCTAAGTGCTGAGATTATAGTCTTGCACAACCATGCCTTGCTTATTGATAATTTATTTCTTTTTATACATTGTCTTGATAAAGCATAAACCATGATTTGTTTATCCATGCATCTTTTGATGGATAATTGTTTTTTCTGCTTTTCTGCTACTACAAATAAAACTGCTATAAACATTTGTTTCAATGGATGTGTATGTTTCTAAAGTTCTGGCTAATATCTAGGAGTAGGATAGCTATATCATATATATGTATGTATATTGGTATATATATTGGTATATATATTTGTGTATATATATTGGTATATATATATATATATGTTTATATATATATATATATATATATATGTTTCTTTTCTATTTGCACATGCTTGTAGTACATAATATCTACATTCCTTGTACAAAGCTGGTACATGTACAGAATATCTTCCTTCCTGTTTTCTTCCCCTTTCCCTCCTCTTTCCCAATAACATTTATATTCCCTGTGTGGAGTTGGTCCCTGCACATAACATGTCTTAATTCCTTTTTCCACCCCCTGCCCTCGCTCCTCTCCTCCTGCCTCCTCCTGTGGTCCCCTCCCCTCGGAGAAAGAGCTGTCTCCCTTCTTCCCGTTATCTATCTCTTATTTCGTTCTTTATTCATGCTTTAGGTTTCTCGTATAAGAGAAACCACGTGATGTTTCACCTTGTATGTCTTATTTAACTTTTTAGAAAGCTGCCCACGTGCTCCCAAAGTATTTGTATTGTATTACACTCCCACCAGCAGAATGTGGGACTTGCAATTCCTCCACATGCCTATGAACATTCAGGGTGGTCAGTCTTTCATGTTAGCCGTTAGGTATGTGATACATGTGTGGTGATTCCCCTTGGTGGTTTTAATTCTCATTTTCCTAATGGCTAATGATGTGTGGCATCACTTTGTGTGCTTGTTTACCTCCCTATATCTTATTTGGTGAGGTATCTGTTCAAATATTTTGCGCATTTATTTGGTCTCACTGGTTTATACTAATCTTTTACAGTCTGGATGTAAGTCTTGCGTCAAAAATATGTATTTGCAAGTATTTTCTCCTAGTCTGTAGCTTGTCCTAGTAGGCCTGTGTGAGAGAGGGAGATTAAAAGACAGAGCTTGAGCTAGGTGTGGTGGCACATGCCTATAATCCCAGCCACTCAGAGGCTGAGAAAGGAGGACAGAAAGTTGGAGATCACCTTGGGCAAGAATGGGCTGGGATGTAAGCAAGCATTCTGTGAAGTCAGTCCCTAGAACTGGATAGAGAGAGAGAGAGAGAGAGAGAGAGAGAGAGAGAGAGAGAGAGGAGAAGGAGGAGGAAGAGGAGGAAGAGGAGAAGAGGAAGAGGAAGAGGAGGAGGAAGAGAAAAGTAGAGGGAGGAGAAGAGATGAGAGGAGAGGAGAGGAGAGGCAAGGAGACAGGGAGAGGAGGAGGGAGAAAGGGGAGAGAGGAGGGTAAGGGAAGCAAAGGGAAGTGAAGCAAAGCTTTGGCAAGCTGGAGAGAAACACTGGCTTTCTGACTTCAGTTCTTCCTCTGCCACCTAGTCATGGAAGAACAGAGTAGCCCTTGGAGGTACAGTGTATGTATCTTAGGGGCCTCATCTGCAAGTAGGTCAGTGAAAGTGTGGTGCCAAAGCTCACACAAAACTTTTGATGTCCCTGGGAAGAGGCCATGGCTGCCCCTTTGTGCCCTCTATTTCTGTGACCCTGAGTGACTTGCATGGCTTCTCTGTCTCCCTTGCCTCAGTGTAAAATGGGCATCCCAGTGCCTTCTTGTGACTAAGAGGCTGTAACACAGCTCTCTCCAGACCCAGCCATCCAACTCCAAATATGAGGACAGCGTCAAGACTTGTGATCCCATAGCCTTGGGGAGTTGGAGGAACATGGATCATGTTGTCCTTAAAGAAAGTCTGTTGATCATCGTCCCGCATAGATGAGACTGTGCAGAAGCAGCTTTTCCTGCTGTGCTCCAGCTATAGGGAAAGGAAGCATTTGAACCTCTTCAGCTGGAGCCCTTCAGAGCGCCACCCCCAGAAATGGAAAGCTGTTCTCCCACGCGGGGAACTATGTGTGAATAGTCTGTTTCTTGTTGGTGCAAGGTCTATGTCTGTGAGCTTAGCCTTCTGTGGCCTCCCGTGGAGCTAGCTGCATGGAGGCGCAGGTGCCTAAGTGAATTAGAACATGAGTGGGCTGGTGTGGCTCAAGGGACTTTCCAGGCAGAGAGAACTACATGGGCAAAAGCCCCAGGACTCGCCAAAGTGTCAGGAAAGGAAGTATGATGGAAACAGGCTGACCCAGAAGGCAAAGGTCAGGTGGTCACAACACCCCTGAGACATGGGAAGTGCTCCAAGAAGTCAGACATGAGCCCTTAGTTGATGGCAGAGCTGTCTGCTGGGTCTAATACTAAGCTCTCTCCACTGTGTTAAACTTCATTCCAGAAAAAATAAAACAAATAAAATAAAATAAATTCTTTAAAAAAAAAAAAAAAAAGGGCCCGGCGGGATGGCTCAGTGGTCTGAAGTGCCTGCTTGGGAAAGCTTGGGCAGCTTCAGGGACCGCGGTTCGATACCCGGCACCACATGCTGCGCCAGCCCTGTCCTTGGGGCGGGCTGAGCTGGCCATAAAAATGAGTGAATAAACAAACGAAGGTTCTGAAAAAAGAAAAAATAAAATAAATAAAATAAAATAAATTCTTTAAAAATAAAAAAATAAATAAATAAACTTCATTCCAAAAGGGACCAAGGGGAGACCTGCCACTTCCCCACTTCCTGGTGCCTGGAGTGATTGCACAGGGCTCTCAGGACTCCTAGGTCACCTGCTGGCTAAGCCTTGGCTCTGGACCTATGGGCAGCACTAGGGAATAATCGAACCCCCAGAGGGTTGCTCTCTCTCTCTTCTCTCTCTCTTCTCTTTCTCTCCTCTCTCTCTCTCTCTCTCCTCTCTCTCTCTCTCTCTCTTCTCTTTCTCTCCTCTCTCTCTTCTCTTTCTCTCCTCTCTCTCCTCTCTCTCTTCTCTTTCTCTCCTCTCTCTCCTCTCTCTTCTCTCTCTCTCTCTCTCTCTCTCTCTCTCTCTCTCCCCTTATAAGCAAACACTTAGCAAAGCAGCTGCTCAGTGTCAAAGTGCTGTGGCTCACAACTCACAGGCAGAGTGGCCACTGCAAGTGTGGACACAGAGTGGGGCATCTGACTGTATGCTTGAAGCTGGGTATGCTGTCACTCCTGAATAAAACTAGGGCTGTTAAGAAGAGAGAAGGCAGATCTGAGTGTTGGGGGGGTGGCAGTGCTCTGTGCTTCTCGCCCCGGCTTGGGATCTTCCCTGCATCACCGTGATCTTTTCGTAGCATCCCTCCCCGACGTGACCTTCCTATCTAAGCCCCAAAGAGCCCTCCCCCTAAATTCCCCTTGAAGCTGTCTCTACTTCTGTCACTTCCTCTTTCCTCCTTTCATGTCACCTTCCACAGCCTTCTTTTTTTTTTTTTTTTTTTTTGTCTTTTTCAGACAGGGTCTCGCTATGCAGTTGAGGCTGGTCCTGAGCTCACTTTTGTAGCCCAGGCTGGTCTTGAGCTCGCACCAATCCTCCTGCCTCAGTCTCCCGAGTGCTGGGATTACAGGCGTGCGCCACCACGCCCGGCTCCACAGCCTTCTTAATCCTCCTCATTTCTCCCTGTGCTCATGCCTTTCTTCATCTTTCCTTCAGCTTGGCCTCAGCAGATCTGCTACATGGCCATCTTTTGTAATATAAATTTGAGCTTGAGACTTAAATCTGCCTTGATTTTGAACCTGAAATACCATGTTGACCTCCAACCTGCTCCACGTATCCTGGCCCAGCCTTCTTCTGTCCTGGCTTTCTGCCTGTGGTCTGTGTGACTGTCCCTTCACACTGTTTGGGGTTTGAGGGGAGCATAGTGCATCCATGCTCAGAGCCCTGCTCCAGGCTTCTCCTTCAGACTCCTGCAGACTCATCCTCCTTGCCTGGTCCCTCCTGATTTGTGCCTTGATTACTGGAAATCTCTGTGGAGGAGGTCACACACACACACACACACACACACACACACACAATGAATGCCAGGTCAATATTGACTGAGACACCTCAACAGAGCTGTCAAGTGGTGCTACAGTTGGGGGTGAAGGTGGAAGGGAAGCTTTCAGGTGCTTCCTACCAGTCTTGGAGCTAGACTACCTTTGAGTTCTGCCTCACTTTCTCCTCATGCTCCCATAATATAAACATACTTGTCTTGGGCCTAAGAAACACAGCAAGACTGGGTATTGTGGATGAACCTTGGGTCTGAGCTTGACCTTTTGACCTTTTTAGGCTTTGGTCAAGTGCCAGTAGGAAAGCCCAGCTGATGTGCAGGTGTTATGACAGGAGTTGAACTGGAACTTGACTTTTTGGAAAAACGATTTGGTGGCACATTCCAAATCTTTGGCCCTATAAAGCCACTACTAGGGATCCAACTTAAGAAAATGACAGAACAGTGATAAATTCAGAACAACTCAAATAAACCCAGCAATGATTATTTCCAAAGACACCCATTTTTTCATTAGTTTTAATAGTGAAAATCTCTAAATGTTCCATGGAGGGAGAAAATTATGTTAACTGCAAGGGACTAATAAAACAGAATATTAAGTAGCCCAGAAGACACTCTTGCTGGGCATGGTGGCACACACCTATAATCCCAGCACTTGGGAGGCTGAGGCAGGAGGATCAGGGTGAGTTCAAGACTAGCCTGGGCTGCAAAAGTGAGCTGAAGGCCAGCCTGAACTGCATAGTGAGACCCTGTCTCAAAAAAGACAAAAAAAAAAAAAAAAAAGACAGTTTTAGTTAAGTCCATGTCAATGGGAAATTCTTAAATCATGTTAAATTTTGAAAAAACCCACAAAGATTATATATATGTATATGTATCATACATGTGTCAAAATAAAACCCATGCCACCTCACCCTCTAAATTTTGTGCTTGGAAAGAAAATGAAAGAGCAACAGTCAAATTAACCAACAGCTTACCTCTGGGTAGCAAAACTGAAAATCTTTAAAGGGTACATCTTACTAGTTTGATAGCTATATGTAAATTTTAAATGTATCCAACTAGAGCTAAGAGAGGCTGTTCAGTCTGTGACCTTCCTGGGATGACCAAGCGCCTCAGTGTGTAAAATATGAGGAAAAAACTGTGGGCCCTCAGCAGTGGTGCTAGGCTCTGAATAGATATCATCTAATGACATCATTACAACTGGCCCTCAATTCACAGACGACACCAACACTTGCGGTCAGTTCTCTGTTCCACACTCATTTTCTGATTCTCCCATGCACAGTTCCTTGCACACTCCCAGATCATGTGAAAATCTTGATTCTCAAGAGAAAAGGCAGGTGAGAAAGACACTTGAGAGCACCATGTTAGCAGAACCACAGCACTAAGCCTTCCAAAGTTTATTTACAGGGCAGGGATCAGGGTTTACCAGCAGCTGGGAGGAAGAGAGAGCTTGCTGGCTATTGACAGAGGCTGTGTTCTCAGCTTTACCCCTTTAGCCAGTCTTGAGCCAATCATGAACCTTGCAAAGCTGTGTGCCCAGCCCTCTTGGGCGTTGCTGCCCACTGGGATTCCAGTCCCAGCTCCATACTGATGGACTCAAGGCCTTGAGCCAGCATCAGCCCAGATCCCAACCTCAGACTCTCAGCCAACAAAGTGACATTAAATCATACCAGAGATTGAAAGTGCCAGTGACAGGCAGCCAACCAACTGAACAGACCAGGTCTGAGAGCAATAGCTTAGTCAGAATTCTGGCCAAAAGGAGACATTCCTTAGCCTAAGAGTCATTGGCAAGCAGGAATGCAGGCGCCAAGATTTAAGATTCTTGATTAAGGACAAGCCAGAGAACTGAGGGTTTTTTTTTTTAAAAGAATACAAAATAGGGCCAGTGGGATAGCTCAGTAGTCTAAGGTGTCTGCTTAGGCAAGCACAGGAACTGGGGTTCAATCCCTGGCCTCACATGCTATGCCAGCCCCATCCCAGGGCACCCTGAGCCAGCCACTGTGACCAGGCATGGGTGACACATGCCTGTAATCCCAGCATGGAGGAGGATGAAAACAGGAGGATCGCTAGCTATGAGTCCAAGCTGCATAGTGAGACCTGGTACCAAGTACATTTAAAACAAAATTCAAAATAGTGATAGAATATGATACAAAATTTCATGTAACAAAGTAATAGGAACTGAACAGTGGTTGCTGTATTGCATAATGCTATCTTCAAATTAGTTGCTCAGGCTACCAGATATAAATGTACAGGATTCATTTAAAGATATTCAAAAGATGAAAAAAAAATTAAACATTAACTGCTCCTTTCAATGGACCAATAGAAATTGGCAGTGCAATTATCCAAACTATTCTTCATATATACCTAAATGTATCTTTTCCCCTTCTTTCATTTGTCTCATTCTTGTTGGCCAATGACTGTCTTAGGCTAAGGAATGACTCCTTTTGGCCAGAAGTCTGACTAAGCAAGCTATTGCTATCAGACCTGGTCTGTTCAGCTGGTTGGCTGCCAGGAACTGGCACTCTGAATCTCTGGTACAGTCCCTTTCCTCATCCCAATTTTTTCTTCCTACTGAACAAATTCTTGCCCTTTGACATAATCTATCATACCTTTTAGATTTTAATTACTCTTTCAGGTTCTCACTAATGAGATGATACCATGGAAAACAGGTTTTTAGAAAGAAAGAAAGAAAGAAAGAAAGAAAGAAAATTTCTCAATATATAAATGTTGACTTAAAATGCACATACATGCAGGCTGAAGGAAACTGGTCTGTAGCCATGATATGGCCTAGCAGGTACTACTATGGGACCACTCTTGTCACCTGCCTCCTTAGTACCTTCTAACTTGGGCTACTGGCGGACAGATACCCCTGAACGCAGGCAGCTCTGAGCAGACAAGGTGCAGGCCTGCAAGAGCCAAGTGGCCAGGCCACTGAAGGAGGTCAGACTCGGCCCTGCTTGCCCTTGCCGATTACCGTCTCCAAGGTGTGCCTTGCTCCTGCTGGAAGTCCCACCCCAGCCATGCCAAGCTCCATGGGCCGAGGACACTGTGCTCAGCAGCACAGCTTCCCTTCTTGTTGCTACAGTGATGAGCCTGAGGTGGGTTTACAGAAATGGGCCCAGAGAGTGACTAGCTTGAGAACACACAGCTATGGGCTTAGCTATGGTTTGAATCCAGGATCACCTGAGCACTCACGTTTCAGTCACTACACCTTGAGTATAATGGTGCTGTTTCTAAGTCGTTGCCTATTGTCAGGAGCCAAATACAAGTCAATGAATAGGAACACAGGTAGACAAGTGTGCAGGTCTGTGGAGATGGGGAACTGTACATAGCATACTTGAGTCTAGCTGTTTGCAGTAGGTATGTTCTATAAAGTTGCAGAAAACATAAATTTTTGAGCACGGAACCATTGCTCCTAAAGGAAATACAGGATTAAGTTCCTGAGGGCCTCCATACACAAGATTTTCATCAAGACAGAAGTGTGTTTTATAAGTGATTCTGTTTAAATATACTTTAACATGCATTGTTGATTCATCCACATGAAACCAGCCACCAATGCCAGAATTCATGTTTGAATGTGATGCATGTGTTGTTCCTGCCAGTCTTATTACTACCCAAGCATGAGCACGGAAGCCCTGGGTAGCAATTCATCCCTATGCTTGGGGTTGCTTCCTAACAAAATGTGAAAAACATGGCAGTAAGTGGGCACTTACATGTGGCATAAGAGCATGAACAAGACAGTCAGTCGCCTTGCTTGAAAACCCTGGAGTGTGAGTCAGGCAACTCAAGTTTCCATCACTTTGTGCACTCCTGCAGATGACCATGAAAGAGCTGCAAGTACTGATTTTGGGATTACAAGTCAATTTCAGCCCGTAGGTTAATTCATGAATACAGGATCTAAGAATGCTAAGGCCTGTCTATAACTGCTTGTCTTTGACCTTTCTCTAAGATCTGCTTTCAGGGTATTTAGGGCTGTTGACACAACAAGCTGCATTTCATGAATGTGGAGAAGTCATCTGAAAGGGTAACTGGAGTCAATTCTGGTTTCAGACAGTGCCTACCCAAGGATAGTGTGAGACTAAACCAAATGAAATGAAGTGGGGCACCTATAATGGCACTGGGTATCCCAAGAGATTCTGAGTAAATGGAAGTTTCAGATATGCCCCTGGTTTCCTCCCCACCCCCACCCCCACCCCCCACCCTTATCCAATTGTTGAGTTTTGCACTCCAGATTATGGGTTTGAAATGAATGAAACCCTTCCTACTCATAACTAGCAGGGTACGTGAGCCCACTAATGCTATGTGGAAGAGACCGTAATCATAGGCACAAAGTTTTTTCTGCCTCTTTGTTGACTTGTTCAGAAGCTCATACTTATTTGGGCGGTGACATCAACCCACATGAAGGCAGAACCACTTACACATTCAGCAAATGTGTAGTAGAAGCCTGTGATGTACCAGGCATTACTCTGAGATAAATAAAAACTAAAATTGGCACATAGCCATACTTTCCTTGAGTTAATATGTTAAAGACAATGAACAAAATAAACATGGAAATATATTAAATGTTGCTAAGGACTGTGGGAAAAGGTGAAGGGAGAGAGAGGGTGTGCTTGGATAGTGGGGCTTGTGTTTTAATGAGGTCAGGAGTGCCATTGGAACCAAGACCTGAAGTGGGAGGATAATATATAGGAAGAGTCCTGGGCACAGACCTCTAAAGACAGAAGGAGCAGCCTGGGCTGAGGGTTTGGCTGCGAGAAGGCAGAACGACTAGAGCACAGAGAGTTAGGGGTGCAGTGAGTGAGATCAAAGATACATGGACACGAGAGAAAATGCGCAAGGCTGCAAATCAGCTGCAGTTAGGACTTGGCTTCTATTCTAACATGGGAGCTGTGGGAGGTCTTTTTTTTTTTTTTTTTTTTTTCCTGTTGCAATAATTTGTTAGTACTTTTAATAAAAAAATAATGTGACAGTTTCAAAACACATTAGGACAGCCACAATAATTAATACAATGCATACTGTTGTCTTCAAGGGAGGGGTTTTAATTAGAGGAGTGATATAAACTGATTCATGCTCAAAAGAGGTCCTTCTTGCTGCCCTGTAGAGATTGTAGAGGGCAAAGAGACTATGGCAACCCAGCGAGGGATGGTGGTCTCTAGGACAAGGGCAGGGACAATGGAGGTGTTGACAAGCATCAGATTCTGGATTTATTGTAAGGGGGGAAAAAAAAAACTTACAAGCTCTTCTGATGCATGTGAGACTGTTGCCTAACTGGCTTGGAAGATGGGGCTGCTCTGACCTGAAATAAGAGACAGGCTTCTGCAGGAAAGACCAAAAGTGTGTGGCAAGATCCTGAAGTTCTGTTGTTGGGTAGACAGCTACTAACTTATCATTTTCTTCTTTTTATTTTTGTGCCAGTAGAACTAAGAAGAGGGGTGCTTTCGGGTTAGCTGAGTGGTTTAAGCAGCTGTGTGGGCAGTCCCAGTGAGGCACGGGGAATGGCAGTTCAATCCCCACACTCACCTTTAAGGCAGTCTGAGCCAGCCAAAAAAAACCCTTCTCAGTAGAACTAAGAAGATATAAAATGGCCCTATAGTCAAGAACCTCTGAAATATAATAATACTATAATATTTCATATTAAGATTTTGGATCAGGATAAGGATATAATAAATTACATTAGAATAAGAATAAACTTACATGAATAATCACCCTATGTCAGGACCTTCCTAGGAATTTAGCATGAGTTATTGCTAATCACGAACATCTTTATACACAAAACTAAGTTAGCCACATATTACAGATAAGGAAATTAAGGCTTGGAAAGTAAAATGGCGTTTCCACTTGGAACACCACACCCAGGCATTCTATCCTAGAACCACGACTCTTGTACTGCGTTAGGTTAGTCAGCCTCTTAGTAAAGGGAAAAATTCATTGCCAGACAAGGGCTTGTATAATAGGGTATACGTGTTTGTAGGCTTTCCCTTTACAAAATGTTTTTTCATCAATATTGAGGATTGAAGCCAGGGCCTTTTCCCAGAACCATATCCTTAGCCCATTTTTAATTTTGAGACAGGGTCTCATTCAGTTACCCAGACTGAGCTTGAACTTGTGACCTCCCTGCCTCAGCCGCTCAGAGTGCTTAGATTATAGACACGCGGTACTACACTCAGATTTTAAGTCATATGCTCACCTTGGCTAAAGCCTACTGAGCAGTGTGAGATGCTGGGATCTTACTGAAGGTGAGAAAATTCAGTACGACACAGGAAATGCCAATGTAAGTCAGCTGGATAGGGACCAGCTGCTGAGGATACACAGCAGCTGGCATCCGCAGGGAGAGAAAGGAGCCGAGCACAGAGGGGAGGGTGTGGCGCAAGATGGGCGTGACTCAGGACTGGAAGCAGCTCAGCGGGGTTAGCTGGGCTGCGCACCTCCATGCTGAGCTCTCAAGAGCTGCAGGAAGGTGGCGTAGGGGGAGGGGGGGACCTGGCTCCCAACAGGAGCTTTGTGCCCAGGGTGACTGGTGGCATAGAATGAGCTGTCACCCCTCAGCCTTGTGTCTGCAGCTGCTATAGCTCACATTGTGGACTTTGATAAGTCCTGCTTTTTAGAAAATGTGATGGTTGGACTAAATTGGCATCAAACGCTATGGGCAGAGAGAGACAGAGAGACAAACAGAGAGAGACAGAGACAGAAAGAGACAGATAGACACACACAGAGAGACAGAGAAAGAGAGATAGAAACAGAAAGAGATAGAGACAGAGAGAAACAGAGATAGGGAGAGACAGAGAGAGACAGAAATAGAAAGAGAAACAGAGACAGACAGAAAGAAACAGAGAGAGAGAAACAGAGACAGAGGTAGAGACAGAGAAACAGCGAGATAGGGAGAGACAGAAACAGACAGAGAGACAAAGAGAAACAGAGACAGAGAGATAGAGACAGAGAAACAGACAGACAGAAACACAGAGAAACAGAGAGACAGAGACAGACAGAGATACAGAGAGGGAGAGAGAGAGAGAGGGAGAGCAAGAGACAGAGACAGAGAGAGAGAGACAGAGAGAGACAGAGAGAGACAGAGAGACTGAAAGTGAGTTGATGCAGTTGTCTAATTTGGCTTCCCAGAATAGTGGAAGGCCTCCGATCTCAGACAGGGTAAGAGGTACACCCGTGGGCAGGCTGTGGGCCCAGGCTGATCGGATGCTGTCCCCGCATCTCTTTAGCCCTTTGGTTCTCGTCCTTGTGCACAGACCGTTCTGTCTCTCGTGAACAAAGCACAGCATGATGCAGCAGGCCACTTGGGTGAATTCCACAGGGAGCATCTTTCCTCTCCCTCGGGGTGCTACGTGCAGCTCCCAGTAAGCGGGCTGCTTCTCCTGCAGCAAATTCCAGGGAAGGTTATTTCTTGTAACACTCATTTTAGGGACGTCTATTTCTGCCAAAGAAGTTTAGCCTGTCTCCTGCTTTTCCTTTGCCACAAGACGAGAACAAAACTAAACATGTTTTCCCTTTTTTATCAGGCCAGCAAGCTCAGAATCTAATCCAAACTATTTTCCTCCATGTTTATACTTGTTTTTTTTATATTTATTTATTTATTTATTTATTTATTTATTTATTTCTGTTTTTCTTGTGTCATAACCTTTATTTGCTTATTCACTCATTTTTATGGCTGGCTCAGCCCGCCCCGAGGGCAGGGCTGGCGCAGCATGTGGTGCCGGGGATCGAACCGCGGTCCCTGAAGCCGCCCAAGCTTTCCCAAGCAGGCACTTTAGACCACTGAGCCATCCCGCTGGGCCCCCTCCATGTTTATACTTGTGGTCAGCTATAGTATTCCCTTCTTCCCAGGCCTTAGCTTTATTGCATATGTGTATTTCCATACGTCATTTGTGAGCTGTCCTAAAACTGACAGGATTTCTGTCTTATTTCTAGGTTTTCCTTGCAAGATTTTTATTTGAAAAGCTAGTTTTTGCTCTTATTTTGTTGGGCTTTCACCTGGATCTAGAGAACAATGAAATGCAGCACAGAGGACTGAGTGCTAGAGCCAGGCATCACCACCGCAGCCCCGACACCGCTGTGCGGCCTTGGCCCAGTCAGTCACATGTCTTTCTTTTATATATATAAAAGATAGATAGATAGATAGATAGATAGATAGATAGATAGATAGATAGATAGATAGATAGATAGCCTTTTCTTGGGTGTCTGCAGAAAGGCAGTCCTGCAACAGCTGGATTGGGGAGGAATGGAAACCAGGGGTCCTTGTGTATATATATGTATATAAAGGCTACGCCAATGGTCCTTGTGTAGCTCCCTTGCCATATAAGAGGTCTGAATATCCATCACTGCCCTGGTGATGGAGCTGGCACAGCGTGTGGTGCCAGGGATTGAACCATGGTTGCCTAAGTTTGCCTAAGCAGTCACTTTAGACTGCTGAGCCATCTCGCCAGCAAGTCAGGTGTCTTTCTGGATCTCCATTTCTCTCTGTATAAAATGATGGGCTGTGATAAATTCAACCCAAGATCTTTTCCATCCTAGGCTTCAGAGATTTCAAGTTGCTATGTGGGGTAAGTAGACATAGGGCATTGACTCAAGGATCCTGAGAACTAAGACAGAAATCTGCGGTGGGGGGAGACAGTCCATAGAAATGGAAGTGCCACCATTTTCTCCATCTGTGGCCTTTAGAGCTGGCACCTCAGAAGGAGCAGGAGCACAGAGAGGACCAGGGCTAAGACAGGCTTGACAGCTCTATCATTCAGGAAGCGTAGGGAAGCATATGGGGCAGCCAAGGTTGCTGACAGGCCTCCATCTGCCCGGAGCCACTTGCCAAGCAGTTGCCAAGCTATTGGCACTATGGGTCCTTTGTTTCCATGCCTTTTCTGGGTGTCTGGAGTCCTGCAACAGCTGGATTAGGAAAGGAATGGGAGCCAGGGGTCCTTGTGTAGCTCCCTTCCCATATAAGAGGCCTGGATAGCCATCACAGCCCAGTTGGCTTAGCAGGGGTGCCTACAACTCTAGAATCACCCCTGATCCTTTAGGTGATATACAAGACCCTAAAGGGAAAAAGAAAGAAACCCTTCACAAGGCAGTACTAGTAATAGCAATAAATGATCAATCCTCTCATTTCCCAAAAACTTCCCATCCCTCTATTTATAACCTTGGTTGGATTCCAGAGATACAGGTGGGGCCCAGAGGGTGGTTCCCAGTGATTCCATGAGGTAGCAGAGGCTTAAAAAGATCACCCAGGGGCCCTGGATCAACAAAAGGGACCATGACTGCCAGCAGAGATCATGCCAAGTGCCTTCAAGCTGCTGAGAGTTTCTCAGTGGAGCACTTAGAGTCAGAAGAGACAAGAGCTTGGGTCCTTGGAACAGGAGCTTCGTCTTACCTACAAAACCGAGAGGACAGTTTGCTGAGAAAACAGAGAAGACAGACTTTTTTGTCATGAAGGATCCTTCTAAACAGTATCTACACGATGCTTACCTCTTGTTTCTGTGATGCACTGCTATTACAGACGTATGAGGAGCCCAGGACCTAGGGACATAGTACCTTGTCTCTACTGTTGTTCTTCAGTCTCCCTTGGAAAAGTCACTTCTATGTTTCATGCAACTTCATGATCTGTGTGCTAGGTCCATTTTATTTTGAGACCTTCATAATGCTATAGAAATAAAAGTGCAAACAATGTAGAGGTGCAAGATGTCACCTTATGCCTTCATAACCCCCTTGGCTTCAGGTTTCCTGTGTGTGGACAGAGCAGTCTCTTCCTGGCTTCCCTCTGCAGGGAGCATTAGAAGGGGGAGCCTCCATTACTGTCTCCTCCAGCCTGACGCAGGGCCGGGTGACCAAGGAAAGACTCGGGCCCAGCTAAGGTCAGACAGGCCCAAGAGCCGGCTCTAGTCCTGTCCTACCACTGCCTGCCGAGCCATCCAGATGATTCCCTCCCCTCTTTCTGGTCAGTGCCTGCTCTCTTAAAGCTGCTTCTTTGAGAGCTGCATTATGTGGCTTTTCGAAAACTTGGTTTTCATTGAGATATAACCCACATCCCATAAAATTCACTATTTTAGCTACTTAGAAGGTTGAGACAGAAGGATCAGATAGTGGAGGCCAATGTGGAAAAGTTAGCAAGAACTTGTCTCAAAAAATAAATTATTTTTAAAAATGTGCTTTAGTATATTCACAACTTTGTAAAACCAATACCACTATCTAATTACAAAGCATTTTCATCATCCCTTGAAAGAAACCCCTTGTTCACTGGCAGTCATTCTCTATTCTTTCTTTACTTCTTAGAAACCACTACAGTGTATCTGTTTCTATAGATTAGTCTGTGCTGAATGTTTCTGATACATGGAATAATGTGATATCTGATCATTTTGTGTTTATCTTTCATTTATCATAATGTTTTCAAGGTTTGTAAATACTGTAGCATGTATCAATATCTCATTTCTCTGCTGGCCAAGTAATATTCCACTGTGTTTATCTGTGACATTATGTGCCTTCATTTGTCTATTGATAGACATGTTTGCAAACACTCCTGTATGGGTTTCTGTTTAAACACCTATTTCCCATTCTTTGAGAAGTACAAAGGAATGGAGTTGCTGGCTTGTATGCTTATTCTGTATTTAACTTTTTGAGGGGCTGCCAAAACATTTTACACAGCAGCCTTACCATTTTACATCCACACCGGTGAGGTACTAGAGCTCTAGTTCCCCCCTGATATGCTTGCTATTATCATCTTCCTAAAGCAAACCACTGTGTGTGACTGTATCTCATTGTAGAAAATCTTATCAAATAAATTTTTAACCTGCCATACCTCCATTTATTTTCCTTGGTAGTGCTGGCAGTGTAACCCAGTGCCTTGTGCATGCTGGACAAGTACTGTACTGCTAAGCTCCACCATAGCCCTCAAATCGTTTTAAAAATAGTCGGACTCCACGTGGAACACTCCAAAGAGGAACCTCGGAGGCTTCTCATATCAGCAGTCCAGAGCTAAGACCCGCTAAGGGCTTGGAAAACCCAACCCCGCTGCCTACAGTGGTCACTCTCCTGCAGGGATATCCTATGTAATGGCTGTCTCGGTCCTCAGGCTCATTCTGATCATTCAGGAAGCCTTTGCTGCACTGGCTGAGTTGTGAGACTGCCTTGCTACAGTGAAAAGAAGGGCTCCAGCAGGGATGGCACCAGCCCTGATGGTGGCTGTGTGGGAGAAGGACCTGAGCTAGGAACTGCCCCTACTGTCTGGCTTTCCAAGTGTAGGAAGGACATCTCTGAGCTCTGCAGAAAGGGTAGAGCAGAGGGTGCAGATTCTGGTGAGGCTATGGAGGTTCTGCTGAGCTCAGCTGGAAGCTGTCCTGATGCTGCAAAGCCTAAAGTTTGGAGTCTGGCAGTTGGAGCAGTGCCTGATAGGCATCTTCCATGCCATCTTCTCTTTGGGTTATCATTCTGGGAGCACTGGACACTTGGCTGGGGAAGGTTCCATCTTCTGGTGTCTCCTGGGCAGAGAGAGGATCCTTCCCAGTGTCTTCTGCTATCTCTCTAATGAGATGCTTTCTACAGCTTGAGTCATCAGACATGGATGGCCTGTTTCATTCTCTGGAGTTTTAGGGTTGCTTTTATTGATAGTTAGTGCTTTGCAGAAAAATTGTGGATGCAGGGACCTCTTCTCAACTAGAAGGTCAGGCTGGCCAGGGCCCCTGGTTTTTCCTCCATGCCTTGCTGGTACAGTCAAATGCTCTGAGATACCTAATTTTACAGATGTGATAACTGAGTCCTTGTAACTAAAGGGGTAGAAAGGATCAGTTGGAAGCCCACTATTTGGGGAATAGCCCCAAAGTTGGAGACCATTAGATCCAGAAGCACCACAGAGACCATCCAGTCTAACTGCTTGATCTTGCTTCTGTGTTTCAACCTCTGTGTGGCTGACAGATGTGTGTTGATCATGTGTGTTCCTATGAATGTCCCCAGGGGAATCTCCTGAGTTTCAGCCCAGGCACAGCCTGTTCAGTGGTCAAGATGAGAGACTTTGGTGGAGAAGCTACATGGCAGAGTCAGCTGGACATACAGGCTGAGCTGGGCTCTCTCAGACATCACCAGAGAGTCTGGGTAGGTTAGATGCATGACATTTTAGAACCAGCATCAAGGATTCTGCCTTAATTTTTCCTTGATTGGCAGCCTTTGATGAATCTCAAGCAGGATCTAGGCCTTCTCCTCAGTCACTACTGCCCTTGCCCTGTCCCAGCCATTTCTCCTCCCCTGGAAGATTTTACTCTTTTTTTTAATGCAGTTAGGACAGGGTCTACAGGGTCTCATGATGTAGATTGGACTCATGATGATTCTCCTGTTCTCAGCCTCCCAAAATGCTGGAATTATAGGCATGCGCCACCACACCCAGTCTCTCCCCTGGAAGATTTTAGTAACATTCTAACTGCCTTCCCTCTGGTCTCATCCATTCCCAGAATATTCTACTATCCACCCAGAGACTTTCTCAAATACAAATCCACTTGTGCCCCTCTCCTTTAAAAAACATGCCCACTGGCATGGTGGCTCGCATCTGTAATCCCAGCATGCTGAGACTGCAAGGATCACAAGTTGAGACTCCTCCCAGGAATTTAATGACTTAATGAGACACTGTCTCTAAATTAAGGCATTTTTAAAGGGCTGGAACTACAACTCAGTGTCAAGGCCCTGGGTCAAATCCCCAGTATTATAAAACAAAATAAAACACAGACACTTCCATGGCTCTCTGCTGCCCATAGGACAAGACCTTGCCTTAAGAGGCACTGGGTGGCCTGGCGCCACTTCCTCTTGCAGAGTCAGTGCCTGCTGCTGTGCCTTGCTTCCCTGGCACTTTGGTCTCCTAGTAACTTTGGCCAGGTGCCCCCTCCCCCTGCCTTTAAACTCCTATTTATCCTTCTAGTTCCTGCACAAATTTCTAGCTAGGAGGAGTCTTTGCTCATCATTTGAGGCTACCAATATGCTTTGATGCTGTTTCTGTTTTGAAACTCATATCACAAGGCCGATATCTTCCTCCAGGATCCTGCTGCTCCCATCCTGAATGTTTCATGTGTGCAGGCCCTGAGCCAAGCCCTGTGAGGTGTTATTTCATGTTATTCTCACAGCAGCCATAGCAGGTGCATTTTTTTTTTTTTTAAGCAGGTGCATTTTATTCTAGCCCCATCTAAAGATGAGGATGCTAAAACTCAGGAAGGTAGCCTGACTTGCCCAAGGCATGTGGCTGTGGAGCGTCAGAGCTGAGAGGTGCGCACACTATCTGATCCTATTTCTTATTCTCTGGATCTCCATTAGAAAGCCCTCAGGAAACACTGCACATGTGAGGGACTGGTCAAAGGGGTGGATATAGTGGGACTTCTAGGGGTGGGTGAGATGAGAAAATGGAGAGTGAGGGGCCAGGATTTCTCAGAGTAAAGGAACTGAGAGACTAGTAGCCCCACTCCCCCTGACTTGGGGCTTCTTTTCACCTTCCATGTCAAGTGGCTGCTCTGGCCACCTGGGGAAAGGCTTGTGGGACTCCAGGCTAAGCAGGTGGCATGGTAACAAAAGCCATGGCAACCTGCCTCCTCTCTTGGGCCTTGAGGAGAGAACCTGAGAAGGCACAGGGTGCACACTGAGGCTTCTGAGTAGTGTCCTGGCCTGGTGGTTTCCTTTGGGCCTGGGTGGCTTCTGCTCTCCCGCAAGGGACCTATCTGTGAGGTCCCTGTCCCAGCAAAGGAAATGCTACTTCCACCTCTGTCCCGAAAGAATGGCTGGTTCTGGCTGATCCCAGGAGACTATCAACTGTGTCCAGGTACAGAACCATCCTCTTCCCAGCCCAGCCAGGGAGGAAGGAAGAGGGAACTCAAGAGGAGGATGCATGGAGTTGCCAAGCAAGGTAGTAGCAAAGCCAGAAGGAACAAAAGCCTTCATTGTCCAGGGCCACACACAGCTCTAAGTAAGCCTGGCACTTTGCCTGCCTCCCAGGACCTAGCCCCTATCCTACACTTTCCGGCTTTTAGCGACACTCCCCAAACTGGCACTACAGAAAGAAACCTGTCCTGGGGTGTGAGTCCTGCTTTGGCCAGAAGATCATCCTAGAGGCCTGGCCTCCTCCTTGCAGTCTCCTCAAAGCCAGGAGAGTGGGCAGAGGTGATAAAATGGCCAGTGGGGCAGGCAGCATGCACTGGAAGCCAGAGCCCGGTGGAACTGCATCTGTGTGACCTTTGATCTCAGCCCCAAGGAGACCCAAAAGCTGTCGAAAGTAATGGGCGTAGGCACATGAAAGCACTCACCAGGGTTGTTACCTGACCACAGCGGAGTCAATCAGGGACACATAATCCTTGACGCTCTGGCCCCCCATAAGGAATGATCATCATGCCTGCCTACCCACCCCGGCTATTCCTATTCCAAGTTCTGTGTCTGGGAGGATTCAGCCACTTGTGGCCACAGGCATATGTGGAAGCGCACTGCTGGCTCTCACTGCAACCTGCCTGCTGGTTCCTATTGTGGGGACCAGCCCTGTGTCCACTGGACCTGCCCAGGAACATGGGGCATGATAGTTGGGAAGTAATGTCAGCCTGGGTGAGAGCTCAGGTGACAGGCCTGGTGCTGGCAAATCCTACAGCCCAGCACCCAACACCTCTAGGCAGACAATGCTGGCAGTGTCCAGCTCTCGGGGGAACAGGCCATGTTCTGTGTCACAGCCAGGAAACAGGCCATCTGAGCAGTGCTTTTGTCTGCTCAGGAGACAGCCCTGCCACCAGCCAGAAAGACCAGGCTCCTGGGAGGTGCTGGTGTGGGAAGGGGCCAGAAATTCCAGAGTTTGGGCTCCAGACCCTTAGCACCTGATGCTGGCCAAACAAGCACATGCTGGGAGTGACCCAGGCGAGTCCCTTCTCTCTCAGTAGCTCTGACTCCTCACCTATATAGGGGACTAATTACAATACTTCCTTGTAGGGCTGTTGGGAGGAGTCGGTAACAGAATGTACGTAATGTGTGGCATGTGCCCAATCTGGTGTGTGGCTGGGTGAAGCTTTTCTCTTAGCATGGGCACAGCGGGGAGGGGGCTGTCCAGTGGACAACATCTTTAGCCAGGCCTCCTATAACCCAGCATACTGGCCTCAGCCCCTGCTCTGAATGTGGAAGGCGGGAGCGTGGGTCTCTGTAACTGCCCCATGACCAACCCGGCTGCAGAGTGCTCAGGCCTGCGCATCGGACTTTAGGAGCCCTGTGCTGATGCCCTGCCTGCATGCCCTCTTCCCCACAGAGCCTCAGTTCTGTCCAGCATGGGGCTTCTGCCCTGAAACACCTTACCTTTGCAGTCCAGGCCCCAACCCAGGAGAGCCAATGAGCCTGAGTCCACCTACCCACTTACCAAGAGTCCCTCTCAGCATGGACACTTGCTGCTGGGCCACCCAATGGGATCCCCAGTAGCAGGGAGTGGGAACTTCTGTTCCTGTCAACTGCAAGCTTCTAGGGCCTTTGGCCTCATCTGTGTGTTTCTGGAACATGAGGAAGTCAGCATGCACTTTTGCACAGATGGGTATAGGAGGCATGGGGCTGTCAGGCAAGCATGGATGGGCAGCTGCATGGCCTGCACTGTGGGCAGGTGCCCGGGCATGCTCACATGCATGGGCACTACATCCTGGGATGTCAGGACATGGTACTGTTTCATGGTCATATGTATCCATATGTCTTTCTACACGTGTGCTGGTATGTCGGTCTGTCTTGTCTCCCCTGTAGACGGGAAGCCCTGAACTGCAAGCCAACGGGGAAGGTGATGGTTGACAAGAACAGCCCAGCCTAATTTGGGGTTCCTGGTTCTGCCCCAGGAGCCCTCCAGCCTGCAACCCTTGCCAAAGAGGGAGGACTGAACAGCAGGGAGGCAGGGGTCTGAGTGTCAGGGACCTGGGGGAAGTGGGTTGGCTCACAGAATAGAAGACTTGCAGCTGCACGAGGGAACAGGCTCCTGATGTCCTTGTGATCTTGTGAAAAGCCTACACCCTCTCAGGGGCACAGTCACTCATCTGGAGGACACCGGCTGGACTGACGACTTCCCAGTGCCCCTGAGGTTTTGACGATTGATCGTGACTCTAAGTCTGGTGGTGGAAGGCTGTGCTCCTTCCTGTTTAATTCACTGGGAAAGGTGGCTGTGGCCTGAGCCTGGTACTGGGGTATTCTGCCGAAGGGTGAGAGAAGCTATGCCCGGCAGTGGCCCCAGCGAGAGAATGACATGGCCTGGCCCAGCGCTCCCTGCTGGCCACCCAACCCGCCCTCTTTCCTCAGCCCCGGGGACACTGCCCATCCCACCCCTCACTCGGACCCGCAGCCTCATGGCCATGTCCCTGCCAGGGAGCAGACGGGCCTCCGCTGGATCCCGCAGGTGAGTCTTCCTTTGCCGTAATGTTCTGCTGCAGAGGTGGGAGAAGGTGCCCTCTGTCTCCCCTACCACTGACTTCCACTTGGACTTCTAGAAAATTGTGCCCCACTTTGCCATCTTTAACATGGGCTTGAAAAGATCAGCCTCCTCCAGAGCTGCTTAAGTGCTCAAATGATGTGTGGGTATGAAAGTTAACTGGAGCCTCCGGTCACTAGATTCCACCACTCCCAGCCCATGGACGCTGCTGCTACCTGGAAGGATACGGAATCCATTCCACTTCAGTCCACCTCCCAATTTTCATCCCAGAAACCATTCTTATGGTCCCTACTCCTATGCACCCCATTCTTCTCCCCTTAGTCTGTGTCAGTCTCTCTCCTGGGTTTGACAGACTCTGAAAGTTGGGCTTTGAGAGGGATGTAGAGGCCCCACCCTCATCCTGCAGCCTTGCCTAGTCCCTGCCTCTGCCCTGGGAAGCCAGGAGGCCCAGCCTCTTCCTGGCTTTCCATCTTGACTTGCTCTGTCTGTTTTGTCACCCCTGTCTGTGCACCTTCTGCTCCTCCTTGCTTGTCTCCCTGCTGGTGACCCTGAAGTGGGGGCGCTTTGAGCCACAGCGGCCTGGCAGTGTTGGCTCAGTGCCCACAACTGCCCCCCAGCCAGAATGAGCACCTGCCTCTTCTCCCCGCCTCCAGGCGCACCTCTCCGCCCGTGAGCGTGCGGGATGCCTATGGCACCTCTTCCCTCAGCAGCAGCAGCAACTCAGGCTCCTGCAAGGGCAGCGACAGCAGCCCCACCCCCAGGTAACTGCCCTACTGCCAGCCTCTGAGCGGGCTGGGAATCGGGGCTCTGGGGAAAGTGGCCAGCATGCTGCTCTGATTGTCCCCCGCCCCAGCCCCGACTCACTGTCTGTGTGAGCTTGAGCAGGTCACTTCACCCCTCTGAGCCTCAGCTCCAGTACATAAAGTGGGCGGAATACCCACTACACAGGAGCAAAAGCAGTGGCTTGAACAAACCAAGGTGATGCTTTCAGAACAAAAATGAAAGAGGTAAGCAGCTCTCTGAAGCATTGCAGGGCCTCTGTCCCCTTTTCCTGTGCCACTGTCATTGGAAAACAGCTTTTACCTCATCATTACAAAACAGCTTCTGTACTATCAGCCATTAGGCCATCTGCCCAGGAAGGAAGAAGATAGAAAAGACTAAAACTCTGGCCCTATCCTGCCCAGAACTGGGTCATGTGACTGACTAGACATAGGTCTCCGTAGTACATAGGAAGTTAGTGCCCCCATGCAAAAAGTCACGGTTCTGTTGGAAAAAGACAAGATGAGAATGACAGGCAGCCCCAGAGCTTGCCAGCTTGCTCTTCTCAGGGGACACTTTGAGAGCAGCAGAGGTGACATTAGAAACGGTGTGTGTGCTAACACGGATCTCAAGTATCATTGACCAAAGCTTGAAAAGTAGAATCAAGTTGGAGAAGCAAATAAAGTGGACCTGTGGGTCGTGGAAGGCTGAGAAGTAAGAGCTGGAATGGTGGCTCCCTGGTGTTGAGATATAAGTGTGGAGTAGGAAAGTGCAAGGACAGGCATAGCCTTAGACTCAGACACTTCCTGTCTGAGTCTCCATTTCCTTGTCTGTAAAATGGAGCTAATAACCCTGAGGCGTCAGTGAGTTGGTGTCCACAGACCACGTATCTTAGATTGCCAGCAAGCGCTGTTCTGAGGCTTTAGTCTGTGCTCTTTGGTCTTAAGGGAGATGAGCAAAGAGACCAGGAAACACTTTCTGGGGAGCCCTTCCTGTTCCTTCCCTGGGGAAGATGTCAGTTGCGCACAGTGATGTCCAGAGCTTTGGAAGCGACAGTTGTCAGAGTTTCTACTGATAGGTGACATGCATGATGAGTAACAGGCATGGACAGGGCCTGTAGCCAAGAATCCTGGCTTCACCTGCCACCACCCCCCCCAGGGTTCAGGGGACAGGAGTGATGTGTTAACCTATTGTAGGAAAGTGTATCACTGGCGACATCAATGATTTTTCATTAGTAACAGATTTTTGTGAGGTGCCCCCTAACTAACGCCTGGAGAAATCCCATTCCCCAGACAGTGCTGCCTCTGAGGAAGGTCCTCTTGCCTGCCATGAGGGTGACTGTCCCTGGGACCTCACTGCAAATAGCCAGTCATTCCAAGCTATAAGCAGCTAAGAGGCATGCACTGTGACATGCTTTGCTTCTCAGTCATAGATAGATAGATAGATAGATAGATAGATAGATAGATAGATAGAGATACATACTCACATGTGTTATCTATGTAATTTTTTTGAAAGATAGGACCAGTGACTAAAAATATGCATTACACATTATTTTGGGGAAAACAGCCATAAAAACCAACGGGAAGAGTTGTTTCCCTCTAATCTTTGATTCGTCTAGTTTAACTAACCTTGGCTCTGGCACTGCCATCACTACCTACCTCTCCCCAGTCATAGGACAGACTGCTTTGTGTTTATCGTAAGTCTGTGCCCCTCTGACCAAAGCCCTTCCAGGGCTGGCAGATACCACAGGATGAGTGTATGGGACTTTTGCACTATTTCCCTTCAGAAAGCTATTTCTGGGCCCAGCAGAATGGCTCAGTGGTCTAAAGCACCTGCTTAGGAAAGCTTGGGTGGCTGCAGGGACCGTGGTTCGATCCCCAGCACCACATGCTGCACTAGCCCTGCCCTCAAGGCAGGCTGAGCCAGCCATAAAAATAAACAAACAAACAAAAGTTCTGAAACAAGAAAAAAATAAAAATAAATAAATTTTAAAAAGAAAGCTATTTCTTAGATCAGAGGGGTGACTCCAAGCTTCCAGCCCACACAACTCCTCTGCGCCTTATGAAGCAGGGGTATGTGTGTCTTGGATTAAGTTAAACTTGGGGGCAATAAGGCGAGCCAGTGCAATAGAACAGCATTTCTCCTTTCAATGCTGATACCACGTTTTCTTCAATAGTCACAGTCTATGAGCAATTTTTCGTCAGTAAACAGTACAGAGCTAACATGAAGCCCTAAAAGTTTCCTCCAGCTAGACTACATCAACAAATGGGCCTCACCAGGGGCTACCTCACTAAACCATATCTACCCCTCTCTGGAGCAGAGTGGGATTGCAGCAGGCCTGAGTCTCTAGTTGGGTGGGAATGTGCCCATGATTTTAAGCTGAGATCCAAGGCATTTCTGGACCAACAGAAGAAGCAGCAGCCAGAAAGCCATGGGTGGAGCCATCTAGGCCACACTCTGTGTTAGAGTCAGGGTCTTCCCCTTTCCTAGAAAGCTTTGACCCACTTTCACCACCGACCTGCTCACTCTTTGGGTGGAGATTCTTTGCTGCTGCCTTGGAAGAATCAATGGGCTGCGAGCGCATGTGCCACACAGCCCCTACCAGGCGGAATGGGGCATACCGAGCCTACTGCACCACAGAGCTCCAGTATTGACTGCCCATACCCAGACCTGGCAAGGTCCATGCACACACACACACACACACACACACACACACACACACACAAGTAGGGGCTGCTGTCCTGACACATAAGATTACCCATGAGGGCAGCAGGAAAAGGAGGCTTCACAGGCACTGTGTGTGAACACGTGTATGGGCAGCACACGCAGACCATGAATATCCACACCCTCAGATGTGCACTCCTAGTAAGTACACAATTAATGCACATGAAGGTAGGCGAGGGAAGTGTGCACTGGCCATGGCACGTGTGCTAGTACAACTGTGCTTGTGCCAGCAGTGCCCACACCCAGTCTGCCTTCCCAGATCCATCCTGCGCTGGGATCTGGGGAGAAAGCCTCCTTACCATGTCTCCTCCTCTCCAGAGCGAGTCCTTGTCCTCCTTACTTACACAAAGCCTTCTTCTCCATCCCAAGCCTCCAGCCCTGTGCTCATTCTCAGGGTTCAAGTCTGGAAGCCTAGGTTCTGGGTGCTCTCTGGGATGGACTGTGGGCTGAGGGTAACAGCTAGACTCTGGAGCCAGCAGCCTCTGGAGGACGGGGCCTTCCCCACACCCAGTGGTGCTGTGATAACAGCACAGACAGTGGGATGAGTGCACACCAGCACCAGGCTCACATGCACTCGTGATGGGTACCTTCACCCCTCCTCAGAGGAACCCTGCAGCCCCACCCTGGTCTCCAGTCAGAAGAGCTTCACTGAAGCCCAGTGTCCTTAGGGCCGCTGGTAGCCATGGAACAGGGACAGTAGAATAAGGACCCTGTTCCCTGGAGGCAACACCTCACACTTTCCACCCCTTCCTCCCCCGTCCCCACGATTGGCATCCATTTGCAGGCGCTCTATGAAGTACACACTGTGCAGTGACAACCACGGCATCAAGCCACCCACCCCGGAACAGTATTTGACACCCCTGCAGCAGAAGGAGGTATGCATCCGGCACCTGAAAGCACGGCTGAAGGACACACAGGACCGGCTCCAGGACCGGTAAGCAGGCAACTAGGACAACCGTGGTGTTACCCCCCCAACTCTATCCCCACAGAAACCAAGGTGCTGGAGTGGACCAGAAGGAAGGAGTGGCTGGAGCTTTCCATCATTCACCGGCTCTCTCCTTCCCCACAACAGCTTGTCCAAACTCATTGCACACATACTCCTCCGACTGCCCTTGACTGCTCTAGGTAGCTGCTCAGGCCAGGTGGGGAACAGGTTGCCTGTAAAGGGGCTGCCCCCTCAACCTTTCACCTGTGCACACAAGGGTGGGCAAGGGAAACGAGAATCAGAGAGGGAATTTGGTTGCTCTGCCTGCACACCAGCTGTGCCTGCACTCCCAGGGCTCCACAGAGGAAATCGCCTTTCCCCACCCCATGTCTCTTCAGCTACAAGCTGAGTTCTTACCCTACACACCTTCCTACTGCACCCCCCCCTCCCGCAAACTATTGCTACTTCTGTCTATGGATTGGTCCCTTCTGGACAGCTCATAACACAGATGCACGGCCATGACTTTATCAACCAGAGTCCTGCCTAGGAGACAGATCAGTCTGGATGGGTTGCGGTTTGGAAGGAGTTCAGGGCAACATTTCGTTGGCCTCTTTGTCTTACAACTGGGAATTCTACTTCTATTTCCTGTCTTCTTCCTAGTGATGCCCAGGATCTGCTTGGCCTTTTTTTTCTGATGTTCTCAGGGAGCAGATGGCCATCTCCCAGCTTTCTTGTAGGTTAGCCACGCTTCTCAGAGCAGACCACCTGCCCCACATGCTTTCAGCAGGATGAGCGTGGGGGCATGTTCACATCTCAGTCCAGGTAACTCAGTGACTCTTGTAGGAGCCTGTGGCCGTGCTACTCCTCCCTGTTCGTCACAGCCTCTGCACTTCCCTCGGAGCCTACCTTCTGCTCTGCTCCTTGAAGAGGATGTGTCGTGATGCCTCTTTGCATCTGTATGCAGTGTTGCCACCACCTGAGGTGCCCTTTCCCCCACCTTGTTTCCTTAGCAACCTCATCCTTCAAGAACCAGTTCCTAACTAATGCCCTGCCACCCACTGGGGCATGGACAAGACTGGAAAGCTGTTGTTGCTCTGTGGGGCTCAGCTGGCACCAAGGAGAGAGGATCAAGGCCCAGCCAAGCTGAGCATGCCCACTGCCTTCTTCCAAATTCACTTCTCCTAGGGTGAAGTGTGAGTGAGGAGTGGGGAAAGAGGCTAGGAGGGTTCCCCTGCAGGGAGGCCCCATGCTGAGGCAGGAAGAGTGCCGGATAGGCGTTCCCCCGTACCTGCTAGAGCATCTGCGTCGTGGCCATAAGCAGTTCTGGCACACTGTCCCCACTGGATGGCTGAGTTCTTTGTGTCAGGGGCCCCCTCTCCCAGGATACTATGGTGACTGTCGTGAGGTTGCTGAGTGGAAAGTCCATGGAGCTTAACCTGGGGCAGTCACGGTGCTGAGCCCGCAGTCCCTGCGGTGGCTGTGCAGCTGGTGGCAGAGGAGGAGCGTCCAGGCAGGAGATCAGGCCTGGTGAAGGATTTCCCTCTGCTGCTTTTTTCAGTCCATCTCTGTTCATCCTTGCCCTGGCTTTGCCTCCAGACTCAATGGTATGTTTTTTCAAGGTTGCCTGCTTCCCCTACAACCGCTGGACCCACCTGTAAGTCAGAGAACGAGTGGTCTCGTTTCCCCGCTGCCTGCCTCTTCTCTCAGCAGCGACTTGGGGCTTACTTTCTGCATCTTTCAGCCCCCCCCTCTTACGGTAGGCAGAAAAAAGAAACTCCTAGCACGAATGAGAGAGAGCCACCCTGTTCTTCTTATCCTGCTTTAACTCATCTACAATGCCTCATCCCTCCGCTGGAGGGATGGTATGAGAACACCGAGCTCCCCTCACCAAAACCAAAGGTGGTTATCCTCACGGGCCACTGCCATGTCCCCCAGGATGTCTGGCTACTTCTCCATCCATTTAAAATTGTCATGCCCTGCTTTGGAGGGAGGCCATATTACTTTCAATAGAGCAGTGATTTTTCTGTCTAGTTACTCTTGCTTCGTATTAAGATTTTATTAGGTTTTTACAACAGTAGCACTTTGTTTCATCGGTTGTCCAGATGATGGATTAAAAGTCATCTTCAGTTCAGCCTCCAGGGGTAGGAATGGGTGGTGTCTTGCTTGGCATTTCTTCTCCCTCCCAAGAGGAGGCCGCCCCTGCCCTCCCCGTGGGCCCTGTCCCCACCCTCCCTGCTCCCTGTGGAGAGAAGGATGGAGGGTTAGACATTGCATCCCTTTTTTTGTTTGTTTCTAGCTCTAAGATACTGCAGTGCAGAGCCCCCATCCTTGTGAGACTGGCCCTCCTTGCCTGTCTGCGGTGATGGTGGTAGACCAGGCAGGCAGGGAGTGAGCAAGTGCCTCCTCTGCTTGCAGGGACACGGAGATCGATGACCTAAAGATGCAGCTGTCTCGTATGCAGGAGGACTGGATCGAGGAGGAATGCCACCGGGTGGAGGCACAGCTAGCCTTGAAGGAGGCCCGAAAGGAGATCAAACAGCTCAAGCAGGTCATTGACACTGTCAAAAACAACCTGATTGACAAAGACAAGGGGCTGCAGAAATACTTTGTAGACATCAACATCCAGAACAAGAAGCTGGAGACCCTACTGCACAGCATGGAGGTGGCTCAGAACGGCACTGCCAAGGAAGAGAGTGCTGGGGAGTCTGCTGGTGGCTCCCCGGCCCGCTCCCTCACCCGTAGCTCCACTTACACCAAGCTGAGTGACCCAGCTGTCTGTGGCGACCGCCAGCCTGGCGACGCCCCTAGCACCTCTGTGGAAGATGGAGCAGACAGTGGCTTTGTGGCCGGCGATGACACGCTGAGCCGGACTGATGCACTGGAGGCCAGCAGCCTGCTGTCGTCAGGGGTGGACTGTGGCCCTGAGGAGGCCTCACTGCATAGCTCCTTCAGCCTGAGTGCCCGTTTCCCTGCCAGTAACACCTATGAGAAGCTGTTATGTGCCACAGAGGCTGGTGTGCAGGCCAGCTGCATGCAGGAACGGGCCATCCAGACAGACTTTGTGCAGTGCCAGCCTGACCTAGACATCATCCTGGAGAGAGTGACCCAGGCCCAGGTCTGTGGGACCATCCCCGAGCACAAGCCCCCAGAGTCAGATTCCCACGCCTCAGGGCCCAGAGACCCCAACTCAGCAGTGGTGGTGACAATGGGTGATGAGCTTGAGGTTCCAGAGCCTATCACCTGTGGGCCCGTTGCACACCAACCTGGAGCCAGCCCCAACCCTGGCCCCTCGTCGGTGAGCGTGGTGTGCCCCTTGGAGGAGGAGGAGGAGGAGGAGGAGCAGGTAGCCACCGCTGCAGCTGCAGCTGAGAAGGAGCCCAAGAGCTACTGGAGTCGTCACTACATCGTGGATCTGCTGGCTGTGGTGGTTCCAGCCGTGCCCACAGTGGCCTGGCTCTGCCGCTCCCAGCGTCGCCAGGGCCAGCCCATCTACAACATCAGCTCCCTGCTGCGGGGCTGCTGCACTGTGGCCCTGCACTCCATCCGCAGGATCAGCTGCCGCTCATTAGGCCACTCAGGGCCCAGTTCTGCGGGCAGTGGTTCCCAGCTCTGAGGGGGCCGCCCGACCCCAGGCAGTGCGCTGGCAGCCTGACCGCTGATTGTAGGGATGCTGTCCTCCCCTCCCGTACCCCTGCAGGTATCATTTATTTATTTAGTTTTGGGATTGGAACCATATTCTCTTCCTGGATATTAACAGTGTCAGGCTGGGAGAAGGGGCTGGGAAAAGCATTCCAAAACTTCCAGAGAGAGAAAAGTCAGGGAGACCCAGGCAGGGAAGTCTACTGATGGGGCACGCTTTGTAGAGACCCTTCTGAGGCCCCCAGCCCGGCCCCTTGTCCACCCAGCCTTTAGACGGGGTGGGCCCTGCTCAGGAAGTCTCGGGCTGGGTTATCCGGGGGCCTCCCCTCCCTGCTCCCACCTGTCCAGTGTCCTGCCCATACTGTGTCTTCCTGCTCTCCTCCAGGCTTTGAGCCAATATTGTCTCCTCAGACATAAGCAGCTGTGGCCAAAATGCAGAAAATGGACCCAAGCTCTTTCAGCAGGGTCCGGAGTCCCTGGGCCTAGGCTGGAGCTGCTGCCTCCCCCTTGTTCCCCACTCAGGATTTCGAAGCACCTTTGGGGCCATAGCCAGACAAATGACATGCTAGGCAGGAGGGGATGAGGGTAGGCTGGGCTCTGTGTCTGTCTGCCCTCGCCCCTCTCCCAGGATCCATCCTCCCTTTGGCTTCTGAGTGTGTCAGATTGTTCTTCTCTGAGAGAGAGCCAGGCCTGGCCAACTGGGTGATGTGGAGGGGGTAGTCAGTCATCCAAGTCCTGGTGCCCACTGAGAGACCCCCCCCCCCAGCACAGAGGAGGCAGAGTGGGGAGCTCCAGCAGCCCTGCACCTTCTGCAGTAAGGCCTCCTCATCCACTGTTCAGGGACCTGGCTGGACTCAGGAATCCTTGGCTACTCTGAGAAGCCAGAGGCCGTGGCTGCCCCTGGAGTTCGGCTGCCATCCCTCAAGGGTTCTCTGGTCCAATCTCTGCCTTCCATTGTGTTCACTTCAGGGCTTGGTTCTCCCCCATCCCGAGAACCCTGGGAAGTGATGGCTCGCTTTCTAGGATGAGGGTCCTTACATCTACCTGCCTGCCTCTGGGGGATGCAGAGGACTCTGGCAGGATGACTCTCAGGATGGGGTATGGAAGCCATAACACTTGTTAAGGCCAAAGCAGGGCGCCCTAGGAGTTGCTTCCCAGGCAGAATTGTGGCTGGGCAGGAGGAGCCCTGTGGCCACCTGCTCCCAGCCCAAGCTGGGTCAGCCTGGGAAGGTTCACTGTCTCTTGCCTTCCCTGGGACCACAACTGAATCCCCGCCAGCAAAGCTGCTGATGCTTTTTACCATTATTATTTTACAAAGTAAACAAACTTCTTCCTCTTCCTCCATGGACATCCCACACACCAGAGGTTAAGTCCCACACTGGGGAGGTGGTGGGACCCTACGTCTCACGTACCCCTCTGGCCTATGGGCCATTCTAGTTCCTTGCCAAGGTCACTTGCTCTCACCCCAATGCTCCAATGGCCACTGCCTGACTGCTGGGCTCTGCCCTTGCACTCTGTGCCCTCTGCCCAGGGGGCAACTGCATGCACTGGGGGTGGGCGGCCAGCCCAGCCATCTGGGCCAGAGCTCCCCTACTACACGCTTCGTGCCTCCAAAGCTCTCTGCCTCGGCTGGGGCCTCAGACCAGCCCTCCTTTGTGAATCACCCCTGCCCCTGGCTGGACTAAACCTGAGTGCTGGGGACCTGGCTGCAGGTACCCCACAGAACACTGGGGTCATGCCATGGAGGGGGCAGGGGACCAAAGCAACCCAAAGCCAAGCCTGGACTGGCCATGGACCCAGCCTCCCGTGCCGTGTGCTCATGGAGCTGCATAGCATCTCCTTAGAAACAAAGCTTTGCTGAGAAAATAAATGTATGAACTATATTTGACAACAAAAATATCTATATATTTTTCACCACTGGAGTTTAGTCAGGAGTTGCAGCCCCTCCACTCCTGTCTGTGTCTTGCTGTCTGTGGCCTTCCTGTCATGTCCTGTGTGTAGGTGAGTGTGGGCAGGGTTGGGGTTGGCCTCTCTGTCTCTGCTGCTGGAGAAGCCACTTGTAAAGGCTGAGCTGTGGGTGGGCCTGAGACCACTGGAGGAAGTGAGGCGGGCCTGGCTGCCACCCTCTACTCCTGCCCTGAGCCAAGCCCGCCTTTGTGGGTCACAGGAGCCTGAGCCAGTGGTACTGGGGGAGCTTCTTTTTTGTGTGGATCCTGGTAGAGTTTTCAGTGAGTTTTCTTTCTTGCCATAGAGGAAGCAGCTCCCAGTCAGGCCTAGGGACGCCCCTGGGCTGACAGTCCTGACGTAGCTTCTGAGCACACCTATGCTCAGAATCCCACATCTATGCAAAGGGCCAGCACTGCCCATGTACGCCCCCTGCAGGCAGGCCGTGGGCTGCTGGCTTGGCTCTAGTGTAGCTAGCTGGAGCACAGAGGGAGCTGGGAGGATAAGGCTGGCCCCAGCCAGTGCCCCAGAAAGTGCTCCCCTCTGAAGATCCCCTTTCCTTCTGCTTCCTGTTGGGCTGCAACCCTTCCTTCCTTAGCTTCTGGAGAAGAAATCTTCAGGGCCCCCCTTCTCTCCAGCCTCCAGCCGGAGCTGATTAGGTCTTGAGGAACGGTGTCTGCCTTCTGGAACTGCTAGTCCCTTTGGAGCCCTGTAGTTAAAGGTAGCTCTTCCTCAGTTCTGGGGCCAGGCTAGAGCAGTGCTGCTGTCCTGGTCCAGCCCCAGGCAGGACTTGGGAGCTGGGCCTGGGCTTCTGCAGAGAGCTGGCCTTGAGCAGAGTTTATGACCAATATTTCCTGAGGGGATAACTTAGCTTTTCACCAAACATCCCGCCCACTCTCCACTAGTACAGGGGTATCTGACAGCACTTTGGGGGGGGGAGGCAGGTCACAAGGTTCCAGGACAAGGATCTTCTCTCCTGGCGGCCTCTGCCCAGTGAACTCACAACTCCATTTTGACCTAGGGCACATTGCAAATGGGTCACAGTGCACTCTCACATTCGTCCATCCCCTTGACCAAGACTTCAGGGGATGTAGGAAGGAGGGAGGTTGGGAGGGGTTCAGACTCTCGTCTCCTTGTCCTTTTGTTCAGACAGGGTTGCACCTGCAGCACACAGCTCTGAATTAAAGCATGAACACACCATGAGACCCTTGGCCTGTTTTCTTTGTTCTGTGTCGCTTTTCTAAGAGGGCTGGTGGGGCTCACACCATCTCCCCTTGCCTCACCCAGAGGGCAGCAGAGCACATGCCGTTTCAACCCCAACAGGCCCTGATGAATGTGGTTGGGGCGCTACTGCCCACACAGGCCAGGCACAGGGCAGACAACTTCTTCCCTCTGGGGCCAGGTGTCAGGCCCTGCTAGACACTGTAAGATGCTGCTTTTCATCATAACACTGATGAAGTTGCTTCACATGCCACTTAACAGATGCAGAAACACACATGGTTCCTTATCGGGATCTCCAAAGCCAGTGCCAGCTCATGGCCCCTGGTTCCACTCATCCCTATGTCAGACCGGCAGGCGGTCTGGGGTGGAGGCCGAGCCAAGTCATTGCTCTGAGGTAGCATGTGGAAAAGGTCTTCATCTTGCTACTGTTTGAAAGGAAACCAGCTCTGGCATGGCATGGACCAATGATTCTGGAATCTCCAGTTGACCTTCAGGAAGGGATTGTGTTTAAAATCAAATCTTTATTCAGAAGGCAGTAATGATCATAACTATGTTATCTGTACATGGTCTGTGATAAGGAGCCAGTAGAGGCAAAGAAAACATTCTTGCAAAGAATGGAGCTCTACTGTCTCAAAATGTATAGTGGTTTTCCTGGTGGAGGCCAAATTTTAAAAGGAACCAGCTGAAGCTAAGCAGCATTTAGCTAGCCTACCTACATGCCTGGCATTTAAGTCAGTGGCCTATGGGCCCCATCTGAGCCTCAACCAGCTCAGGGTCTGAAGTTGCAAAGAGACCTGTGGCCACAGATGACAGATTCCTGCCAGCCCATGTCCCCCCGCCTGGAACACCACATGGAACAGCCACAAGACACCCAACCTAGGCAACAGGCCAGCTGCAACTTGTCATCCAAGACCACTGCTTTTTCCCACAAGGAGGGGTGAGGAGGGTGCTGTGTTGCTGTGGTTTCAGACATCTGGGATGGAGTGGTCCATAGTATGGTGGAGCAGCACTGGTGACAACCTAGACAGGGCAAAGTGATGGTAGCTTAAGGTGGCAGCTCCTTGTCCCTGAATCCCCCAGAGCCTGCATTCTCTGTGACCCTCAACTCCAAGTTCTAAGACTTGCAAATCCCCAGAAGCTACCATCCACCTTGGAGGAGAGGAAGACAGGGAAAGATCACTCAGCACCAAGGAGTCCAGGTGAGCTCCAGGAGGCCGGGAGGGGGAAGACGGAGGAGGGACAGTGGCCTTACTTTTTCACCATGTGCTCATAGATCACAGCAGGAATGATGGTAAGGGTGACGACGTCTCCAGATGTTGCCAAAATCTCCATGATTGCTTTGTCCTGGAGAGGAAGTGCATGTATGGTCACCCAGGGCCAAGAGCCATACTCCAGGACCCTCTGTGTAGAGGTCATGCTGGCTGCAGCTAGAGGACACCATTGATATCCACCTATAGGGTCAGGCTTCCTAGGACCCTGTGCTGGTCAGATGAAGATCAGGTGGGATCTTGCCTGAGTATGACTGTGGGTCTCCTGTCTCAGCATCTCAAGGTCAAGGGGGAAAACTGTTGTCCCACTCTCTGAAGGCCAGCTACATGGGCCTGTGACATAACATGGCCTCATGGTAAGATCCTCAGTCTCCTCTCAAGGACCCACCTCTTCCAACCCCTGTCCCTAGCCAGTCACATTTGAATTCCGACTCTAGTCTTCACAGAAAACTATTCTCTGGTGGAAAACATTAGGTATACTTGTGTCTTCCAGCCCCTGATGGCCATGTAGCCTGAGCCAGGCCTACACAGTACTCTTCCTCCTACACCTCACTGGTGAGAAGAGTAAGTCCTGTGGAAGTTGCTCAGATCACTAGTGCTGTCCTTAAGAGCTTCAGAGTCACAGCTTGATAGAGTATCTGGTAAAGTCACAATGATGCCTGCGTTGTCTGTGCAGATGAATCATATCTTAGCATGACTGCTCTCCAGAACAGTTACGGTTGAAGAACTGTGATACTTTTAAAGAGATGAATTCACTAACATCTAAACATATAGAATTGGTATAGTTGTGCTTAGGTTTATTTGTTTTTGAGACAGGCTGGCCTTGCACTCTCTATGAGCTAGCCTATGTTGGCTTTGAACTCACAGCTGTCCTCATGTCTCAGCCTCCCCAGTGCTGGGGTCATAGATGTGCTCCATCATGCCTGGCACTCAGCTCTTCAAGTACATTAGATTTCCTTTGAACTGTCATGTCTAGTCTAAGATAAAAGGGAAATGACACAGTAGAAGGGATCTTAAGCAGATATTAGGGAGCATGTCTTGGCCACAATGATCATGAGCTCCCAGAACAAGCCTCTGAGGAAGGTAGGGGAGATGGAAGTATAAGGAAGCTGGCTGATGCCAGGAATGGCTGTGCCAGCAGTAGAGTAGGACTCATGTCACCTCTAGGGGAGAAGCCCTGCCCCATGGGTGCCAGACTTGTGGCAGGAAAAAGCCTCCTTCCACTATACAATTGGGGCCAAGAGCCACTCTTGGTTAACATGGCATCACATCAGGATAAAGCTGCTTCCCTTACTGAGACCAAAACCAAGATCCATTATCATCTGTGGTGTCTCTGCCCTGAGAGCCCCATTCCACATCTTCATCCTGAGGGTACCTCACCCCAGACCACTTACTCCTTTTTGACTTTTTTTCTTCTCCAGTAATGGGGATAGAGCCCAAGATCTTGTGCATACACACACACACACACACACACACACACACACACACCCCTTTTATTTTGAGATAGGATCTCCCAAAGTTGCCCAGTCTAGGCTCAAACTTGTGATCCTGCTCCCTCAACTTGTCAGGGTGCTGGGATAACAGGCAAGCACCACTGACAGAGGCCACCATGAAGTAGCCCTAAGCAGGGCTTTCATCCAATTGGCTTTCTCGTATTTACTTAGGAGACTGCCCAAGGCCTAGGTGCCTTGCCAGGAAGCAGGTGGTAGATTGTAGTAAGCGAACATACTGTGAGTCATGGATCCCTACTGAGGCCTGCAGTGGAGGATGAAGCCAGAAAGCAGCAAAGGATAATTCAAGACCATAGCCAAGGACACCTGGATCCAACCTTAACTAGATAAAGACTGTAGCCTCAGGCTCCCACTGCTGGGCAGATTAACTTAATACCTTAGTTGGAGAAGTTTGAGTGGTTCAATTTGAGCACTCCCCTCCCTTGTTCTGATAACTAAGTAAACACAGGCCACTCAGGGAAGGTCTTAGTCATAGTCCCCAGAGACTTTCATATTGTGTGAGAGGGTTTTGACCCTTCTGGAGCCCTGACATTATCCCTTTTGCTTTTTTCATTTAGCTTTCATTGTGCACTTATTTGAGATATATTAACGCAATCTTGCCCAAAACCACCTTCTTTTTAAAAATTCATTTTAATGAGAAAAACTATAAAATAGTTTTTCTATTAAAAAAGATAAACCAGCACACCTTCTTGATTTTTAAAGGTAAAAGGCACTCCTCCCTCAAAAAAAAAAAAAAAAAAAGAACAAAAACCAGAAATGGATTTCTGAACAGTTAGAAAAAATACCACTAGAAAAAAATACCACTAAATATGATCAACATACAAATAGAAATGCTGTGCAGAGTGAAGAGGCGTCCACAAAACCTGTAGCCAGTTGGGTGCCTATGTCCTCACCCAACCTTTGGTCACACTCTGCAAGGTTAGTAACAGTGGCTAGCGCTTGTAAGCACTTACTGTATACCTGCCACTGTGACCAGAGCTCTTAGCCTTGGTCTTCTTGAATCTCGCAACCTTCAGAGGAGGAAGCCGTGGTTGCCGGGACCACAGCCTACCCAGACAGGATCTCCCAGGGCTCTGCCCAGCACCCACAGTCCCTGTGGAGTGTGGCCCCTGCCTACCTTTAGTCCGATGACATTCTGCCCATTCACCTCACACACGTAGTGGCTGGTGAGAAGCCCATTCCTGGCCGCAGAGCTCCCTTTGACCACAGACGCAACCTTCCCCTTCTTGATGAAGAAGCCGACGTGGCCCAAGCTGTCCTTGTGCAGTGTGATTGTTCGCTGAAATGGCCTGGGGGAAAGGACAGTGAGGTGGACCTGGGGAGGTAGCTAGGTTCCTCCAGAAAGGACTCTGGGGCCTTGCCACTCACCGGTCCCGAATGACCATGACAATCTTCTCCGATGATGCTTTCTTCAGCACTCGGTGGGCTTTGTCTGTGCTCCACCCAGCACAGTCACACCCATCAATCTGCAGGATCTGGTCCCCAAAGCGCAGGCCAACCAGGGACGCGGGGGTGTTGGCCTGAACCAGCTGCACAAAGATCCCCTGGGGGAGGCCGGGCCAGAATCAGCTTCCCCAAGCCCTGAACCTAGCCCCTGCCCAGCTGTCCTTCTTCTCCTAATACTTTTTTCTTTTTCTTTCTTTCTTTTTTTTTTTGTGGCACTGGGGAGTCTCCTTGGGGTTACTCTTGTAACCTGCCAGGCATCAGGACTGAAGCCCTTTGGGGCATGTATGAAGGTCACCCTGCTCTCTGAGGACACACTTCAGACCCCATAGAGTGAGTTTAGATTTTAGCCCCAGCCACTCTGCTGTGCGGTCTTTCCCAAAGACACTTGTCTATCTTGGCTTCCTCTGCCTACAGTTTTAAGAAGCCAGATCCTTGGAAGCGGGGGCCAGGAAAAGGAGGGCTCTGAGTTAACAGACGCCCATGAGGACCAGTGGGTTTCTGCTGCAACCAGCACCTGGCGCCTTGGGGAAGGATACCAGATCACTGAGGATTCCCTGAGCCCAGGAAGGGGTGGGTCTGTGAGCACTGCCCTTCTCAGGGGCTGACTAAGCGTGTTCCCAGCTGGAGCGGGCCCTGGGGTTTCAGCGGGAGACCCTGTCTGGTCCCAGCGCCCCTCACCTTGTCCACAGCCCGCAGCCGAAGCCCCATCTTGCCGCGCTCGTCCTTGCACAGATGGATCTCTCGTACTCCGGGTTTGATCTCTGCACGCCGCATGCCGAGGCTGTTCCCAGACACTGGTGCCACGAGCTGGCCAGAGGCCGCAGTCTACAGGCACGAGGAGGTGGAGGCAGGCGGTTAGTCCGGCAGGGGCAAAGGAGGGGCAAGGAGTCCTGGGCTCAGGCCAGGCCCTCCCCAGCCCAGAGGTACAGGACCTGAGCTGCGATGCCACTAGGGGGTGGCCGAGTCCACAGCCTTGAAAAACTGATGCAAAAGGAGCAGCGTTGTGCAAGGAGTCCCTTATTTTCCAAGGGAAATTAATACAGGAAAGGATTTTAAAATTCACTTAGGAGTGAGGTAAGGGGGACAAAGTAAAAATAGTTATGTATGGCAATGTGTTACGTACAGCACCAGGGCCCCAATCGTTATGTGCTGCACACATGCAGTGCTAATAAAATTGTTCAAATAAATAAAATTCACTTAAAATATTTACATTAGTGAGCAGTGAGATATAAAAGGGCTCAATTTGATTTTTGACTTAAAAATTTTAAGCTAAAAAGAAACTGATGGCAGCTTCCTTCTAAGATTCAAAAACAGCAAGGAAGTTAATTCTCTGTACTCTATTAAACACAACAGTGGAAGATCTAGGAGCGCAATAAGGCAAGAAAAAAGAACACAAAGACGCGCAGATCCTGCAAAAAAAGAAACACGACTGCTCCTATTCATAAATGATATGCTGTTGTGCCAGAGAATTCCAAGGGTGCACAACAAAAGAAACCACCAACAAGGTTAGAAGACAGCCCACAGAACAGGAAAAGGTTTTTACCAGCTACTCTGTCATGGTTTGTGTCTAGTTGTCCCCCCAAAGCCTCAGGCAGTCATGGGGCGGACTTCCAGAGTTTGCAATTAACTCGTGATCCACTGGGATCATGGGTGTGAGTACTGCATCCAGCTGGGGGCGGACGGCCTCAATGCAGCTTAAGGGAGACAGACTTGCTCTCTGTAGCCCTTGTGACCGCTACTGTTCCCATTTGCTCTTGTTGTTTTCTGTTGCTACCCTCTGCCATGTGCAAGTCGGCCTTGGAGCCGGCCAAGGATAGACTGAAACCTCCATTAACTGTGAGCTAAATAAACCTTTCCTTCCTCCATTTTGGGTGTTGGGTGTTTGTCCCAGTGTAGAGAGAAGAGTAATGGACACATAACTCCTCAAACAAGGGACTAATATCTAGAGTATATAAAGAACTGTTAAAAACCTAACTAGCAGGCTGGGGAGATAGCTCCACAGCACAAGTGCCTGCCTGGCAATGCAAGGTCATGAGTTTGAACCCTGGTCCTGCAAAAAACAAAAAACAAAACAAAACAAAAAAACCTAACTAAAATGAGCATCTGAAATGAATAGATACTACTGAAACATCAAATAAAATATAGGAGAAAACAAGTTCAGCGTTACCGGACATTTGAGAAATGCAAGTTAAAACAACACTGAGATCCTATCGCACTCCAGGAAGAATGGCTGCCATCAAAAAAGCAACCACTAACAAATGCCAGAGGAGTTGTTGGAGCAAAGTAACCCTTCTCCATTGTGAACTGCTACAACCATGTATGAAAATCAATATGGAGATTCCTTAGAAATCATAGTGTAAGTCTGTAATCCCAGCACTCAGCAGGCTGAAACAGGAGGGTTGCCATGAGTTCAAGGGTAACCTAGGCTACAGAAGTGAGTTCCAGGCCAGCCTGAACTACCTGCCTCAAAAAAATAAAGAAAAAGAAAAAACTCGAAAACTAGAGATTTCATTTGATCCAGCTGTGCTCCTTCTAGGTATGTTCCTAAGAGTTAAAAGCATCATGCCACAGTGGCATATGCATAACTATGTTTATAGTGACACAACTTGTAATAGCTAATTTTTGAAAATAGTTCATATGCCCTTCAACAGATGAATGGACAACAAAAATCGTTGTATTTATATATAGTGGCATGCTAATTGCCATAAAGAAGGATAAACAAGTCATTTCTTGGTAAATGGATGTGCCTCAAGATCATACTTTTGAGTGAAATGAATCAGACTTACAAGTTTAAATACCACATTGTTTCTCTTGTGTGAGAAACCCAATGGCAAATAAGGAGCAAAACAGAGGATAGGTATTGGGAAGTAGGGAGAGATAAGAAGGGTGACAAGGGAAAGGAGAGAAGGGAAGGAAGGGAAAGGGGATTTCTAAAAGAGAATGGAGTGGAAAAATGAAAACAAAACTTTTGTAAACAGGGAGGAGAATGGAAAAAGAAGAATTAAGACATATCATGTATAGGTACAAATTCCCTGTGATGAGTGTAATCATTATGTATGACAAATATGTACTAATAAAATAAATAAAACAAGAAAATCCTATGGAATCTACAGATAAAGTCCTATATCTAATAAATGAGTTCAGCTATATCACAAGATACAAGGTTAACATATAAAAATCAACTATGCTGAGCATAGTCGCACATACCTGTAGTCCCAACTATTAGGGAGGCTGAGGCACAACTGCTTGAACCCAAAAATTCAAGACCAACTTAGGTAACATAGTGGGACCTGGTCTCAAAATTTAAAATGAAAAACAGTCATTTGTACTTCTATAAACTAACAAGGAATGGGCAGAAAGTGAAATTAAAAATGCAGTACCAGTTGTAATCACTTGGTATAAATCTAACAAAACAAAACTGGGAATGGTGGTGCACACCTGTAATCCCAACACATAGTCGAGTAAGGCAGCACCTTGAGCTCAAGGCCAGCCTGGGATATCTAGTGAGACCCTGTCTTCATACAAATCATCATCATCATCATCATCATCTAACAAAATGTATACAGAAATTACATGTCAAAAGTGACAAAATACTGAGAAATACTATCAGAGAATACCTAAATAAATAGAAGGTCATGTGTATCCATAGACTGAAAAAAGTAATAAAACTGTCAATTTATCTCAGGTTCACATACAAATATAACAAAATTTATATCAAAATGTCAACAAGACATTTTGTAAATATGGACAAAGTGAATCAAACCTTAAGTGGAAAGATGATAAAATGAAAATAACTTAAAGTATCCAAACAAAATAAATAGAGAAAATTTACAATTACAAAAATGCAAGCTAGCCAGGTGTGTTGGCACACACCTGAAATCCCAGTACTTGGGAGGCTGAGGCAGGAGGATTGGTGTAAGTTCGGGACCAGTCTGGGCTACAAAAGTGAGCTCAAGGACAGCCTGAACTGCATAGAGAGACTCTGTGTCAAAAAGAAGAAGAAAACAAACCATGAAAGCTGGGTAGGTAGCTCTAGTTGCACAGTGCTTGCATGGCAAGCATGAAGTCATGAGTTTGAATCCCAATAGCAATAAATAAATAAATGCAAGTATCATCTTATATTTTTATTCACGTGCAGGCTGAATGTATTTATATCCTATTATTGGGACAAAGAATGATTAAGTCAAGTGATACCTAATGCAACTTTCTTGCTGTATGGTTGTATCTCACCACACAATCATCAAAAGTGTTATTGTAGGGGCTTTTGGGTTAGCTCAGTGGTTTAAGTGCCTGCACAGGCAATCCCAGTCAGGCATAGGGGATGGTGGTTCAGTGGTTCAGTCCCTACATCTACCCTTAAGGCAGCCTGAGCCAGCCAAAAAAAAAAAAAAAAAGCTTCTCAACTTTGGGCCAGGAAAATAGTTCGGTAGAATAAGTGCTTGCCTGGAAAGCACAAGGGCCTGAGTTCCATCCCCAGTCCCGCAAAAAAAAAAAAAAAAATTGGTATTTGTAGCCAAGTGTGGTGACACATGGCTGTAATACCAACACTCAGGAGGCTGAGACAGGACCATTGTCACTTCCATCAACTTCACAAAATCCTGCAGCCTCAGCATGACTAGCAACTGTACTTTGTAACAGATGTGGTGAGCTCAGGAAGAGGCTGGTGGACACCAACCCTGGCAGGGGCGGGCTTTTATTGGAAAGGCTCTTGAGTGGGGGCTGAGTCTGCCTGTGAATACATTGAGTACCCCATGCTCTATATCCTCAAAGCGTAGCCTCCCTACTTCTGAGGAATGATTTCTTTTGCTCTCTGAAGCCATGCAAAGCAGGAACCAAGCAGTTGTGCTTAACTTGGGGAACAGAGATGGATAACATGTTCCTGCCAAGGCTCTGAGCCACAGGCAGCCACAGGCAGCCATTGTCAAGTGTCCCCAAGCTCATACTGGGTTTTATGCCCTCTCTTCTGATCCATCTGGCTCAGACCTAACTAGAAGCCACAAGACAAGGATCAGAGAAGATACAAAATCATGGAATCCCACAGTTGTTAGTGAAGATGCAAAGATGAAAAATGCTGTCAAGAAACAGAGCCCTAAATAAGAAAGCTAGGGGAAAAGAGAGATATAAAGCGCAGAGAAAATAGGGAGTTCGTTGAAATGGCAAAACCCACAGGAAGGAGAGCTGAGATAATATCTGTGCTCATATTAGGCAGGAGATAAATACCTACACTGTCACCCTCTGATATCTGACGCAAGCTCTGCTGGACTTCTTGGCTGGAGAGGGAAAGACCCATGTAGTTCTCTAGCTCTGCCAGGTTTGGATACAGAACTGATGGAGAAGAGAAGGAAAAGTGTTACATAGGGAACTGCGCTTAGCTGCCCTGGCCTGACTCTTGCATGCTCCACCTCCATTTTTAGTAAGAGATAGAACCTGGACATGCCATTTATTGGTAAAAATTCTGTGTATCCCCAGGATGACCTGAATCCCCAGGAACACTCGCTTGTGATGTGGGTCATCCCCTCAGAGTTCTGAGGTCCCAGGAGCAGCCTAGGACCATGAGTTCCTCAAGTATCACTTTAGTATTAAACTCAGCTGACTTCAACATTCAACACAAGGATGACCCATAAGGGTCACAGATGACTGGGAGGGGCAGGCTCTGAAGCCAGGGCATCCCTCAAGGAGAAGCCTGCACAGGGACAGAGCTGGGCTTTGTTAAAGTTTGCCATACCCCAACCTGACCCAAAACAAGTCCTGGTCTCCTTCTGTGGCCTCCCATGGCAGCTCCAAATCAGGAAGTTACTGTGTTCCCTGAGAGTAACTTTTCTCATTGTCCCCTCAGAGTATCTGAGGACACAAACTTCACAAAGCCCTCACACTGTGAGGGAGAGGTAAGCGCTGCAAATGACCAGACAGGGGATCCATATCTTCAAGGCCACCAGTGCACACAGGCCCATTCAAAGCCTAGGAGCAGAATCCTCAAAGATGATGCATGCTGTCTGGGGGTGAGGATGCTCAGGTCCTGCTCACTCACCTGAATGTGGAGAGACACTTGCTACCTGGATGGGCAGGGTGGACATCCTGGGTGAGGCTCTGGCCTGGGCCTGGAAAGGGACAGTGAGTGCCAGTCAGCTATAACCAGGATCCCAGGCAGCCATGAGTCTGGGACTCCCTGAAGCAGGGGAGGCTGAACATTAGATATGTTGATGGGTGTGGGGTGGGTGTTTCCATGGACCTCCCAAGGCATCAGGTCATTTGTTTTTTGTTTTTTTAAGAATTTTTTATTTTATTTATTTATTTTTTCTTGTTTCAGACCTTTGTTTGTTTATTCACTCATTTTTATGACTGGCTCAACCCGCCCCAAGGACAGGGCTGGCGCAGCATGTGGTGCTGGGGATTGAACCCCAGTCCCTGAATCCGCCCAAGCAGGCGCTTTAGGCCACTGAGCCATCCTGCCAGCCCGGCACCAGGTCATTTGTAAATGTAACCTCTGTGATATAAGTCAGACCCATAAAAATATACTGCATGTTATCCTTTACACATAGAAGCTAAAATGTTGATCTCAACAAAGTATAGAACAGTGCTTACAAGAGCCTGGGCAGGCTGTGGGGAGCGGAAGGATGGAGACAGCTTCAGTACCCCATGCTCTATATCCTCAAAGGGTAGCCCCCCTGTGTCAACTTGGAGTGAAACCCCAACTCTCCATCAGAGACCTTGGGCTCAGAGAGTTTGCAGACCCACCTGGATGACTTGGTCCACCTTCAGGTCCTCCAGAGATGGGTACAGAGCAGACATGGTTGGGCGTTGGAATCCCTGTGGAGTATAGAAGATAAGGATGCAGCAACTCACATCTTAAGAGAAGGCATAGACACCTACGTTTTGTTCATGTGTGTCACATAGCACCTCAGACATGAAAAAAGAAGAGGGCCAGAGAGATGGCTCAGTGATCTAAAGAGCCTGCGGAGGAAACTTAAGGCCAGCGCTGCGACCACTCCTCGATCCCTGGCACCACATGCTGCGCACCCCCACCCCAGGGCGGGCTGAGCCAGCCATAACACAAACAAATAAATGAGGTTTAAGAGAAATAAATTTTAAAAAATCTTTTAAAAAAAGAAGAGTTATTGTCCCTGTTTCAGGGACAAAGGAACTAAGATTTGAGCCAGTTTAATTAGTTCCCAAGCTCATGGCTTCCCCCTGAGAATTCCATCCCTGCCTATCTGGCTGGCACTTGGTTTTAGAGCACAGGCCCAGGGAACCACAGGACATGCTGACCACGAAAGTCAGGACTATGGGCCATTCTCCCCTTCCATGTGTCAATCAAACAGACTTACAAGATTTGATCATTTAGCTCCTCAATTCAATCCAGCTGGGCTGGCCTAATAGCTCAGCGGATTAAAGTGCCTGCAAGCAGGATGGGGTGGTTGGGGGAGAGCAATCCCCGGGCCTGCCGTGCCAGCCCCACCCCTGGGGTGTGCTGAGATAGCAACTGAAACTGGGTGTGGTGGCGAGTGCCTATAATACCAGCTCTCAGGAGGCTGAACCAGTCAAATCACTATGAGTCCAACCTAGTAGTGAGCCCCTGAACACCCTGTAAACCCTTCTCTAAAATACAAAAATCAGTCCATCAATCAATCAGTCAATCATTCAGTCAATTCAATCCAGCTACTGCATACCAGGCCTAGGTTAGGACAGTGGTTGGGAATTGACCTTAAAACAGGAAGACCACAGAACACTGTAGGATTCAACTGCCAGGATCTGTTGTTCATTTCCTTTAACTATTACTGGGAACTGAATCCAGGGCCTTTGTACTAGAGCTCCACCATGTACCACTCATTTACAGCCTCCCTAGCAACTTCTGCTCTTAGCTGACTTGAAGCAAGACCCTTATAAAAATATATGCACAGTGACTGAGAGGCATAGCTCAGTGGCAGAGCACTAGCCTGCCAGGTGTGAGGCCCTCTGTCTAGACCAGTGGTTCTCAACCTTTCTAATGCCATGACCCCGCAATACAGTTCCTCATGTTGCGGTGACCCCAAACCAAAAAATAATTTTGGTGGCTACTTCAAAACTGTAATTGTGCTACAGTTATGATTTCCAATGGCTTTAGGTGACCCCTGTGTTTGGTAGTTTGACCCCTGCTGGGGTCGCAACCCACAGGTTGAGAACCACTGGTCTAGATGTACATAGTGGTGGGCAGAATTTAAACATTCTGATAGGAACAGGAGATACCGCTCAGTAGCACTGGAAAGCCTCTGGCTTCAACTCCCGGTATCACATAAAACCTGCTTTTGACAGAACATTATTCCACAGGGAGGGAGCAGGGCTGGAGAGGGTACCATAAAGATCTACCGAAACATGCTAATTAGAAGGATGAATGAGCTAGATGTCAAGAGATGTTCTAAGGAGCTATTACCTAGCAAGATCCGCTTTCCTTTCTTCCTGGATGAAGTATGGGGAAGAAACATTTTCTTAGAGGATTGTTGCCCTTAACCACTAACTCCTGGCAGTCATCCTCCTGCCCTCTGCTTGGCAATCCATTTCAGCCCCCGCCCCACTTCCTTCTCATTCTCAGTTCCTCCTAGACAGCCCTCCCAGGCAGGAGGTCACTGTCCTTGCACCTGGACTCTGCCCTCCAGGACTGGCTCTGGGCCAGGTTCCCTCCCTGAACCCTTCAGTAGCCCTCAGTCTGTTTTCCCAGCTGGACTGCAGTTCTCAGGGCCAAGGTGTGTCCTATTTGCACACACGATAGGTACATGTGACAGCGTCATAGCTGGTGACCACACAGGGGACCCAGTGGGTGTGGTGGTGTGGCAGGGATTGTGTGACTCAAGCGCCTACCAGGACCAGCTCTGCTGGGCATTTCCCTGAGTGAGCCAGCACTGGGGACATGCTCAGGAACTACTGCTCTTTCAAGTACCTGCTGCCTTTCCTGTGCCCTTCTAGGCCAATAGCCCTAACCTCTCTAATCCGCTATCAGTCCTCTCTCCCATGTCTAAGTTGTGCAGATTTCTTTCATCTCCCTATCACCGCTTCAAGGACAACATCCTCCAAAGGCGTTGCTACCTCCCGTCCTGCTGGTCTCCAGGCAGCAGCCACTAGGCTCTTCCACAGTAAGGCCAGGATGTTGTGACTCTGCTGCAGGTCCATCAGTGGCTCCCCATTGAGCTCAGAACTTAGCCTACATTTCCTAACCGCAACAACTTCCTAGTTCCTTCAGAGACTGAACAGGTGATGGCCTGTAGGTCAGATGTAAACAAATGTCATTTATCCTTGAAGAGTACTTAACATTTGAGTTAAGGGCCTCCACGCAAAACATAAGATGTTTTATTTAATGACCTATTTTCCCACTACTCCTGGTCAATAGGAAGCATTGCCAACCTTGGCCCAGACCTGAGTAGCTACAGTGGAGGAGCCATTGACTCCTGAGCACCCCAGGGCTTGCCATTCTCTGCTGCTCTCACGCCTAGGCTACCTTACTCACTGGCACCAAGTTCCCGTAGACCTTTGTCTGCATCCTCTGCCTGGTGTTCCAGCTGCTTTTCTTGCTTTCACGTCCAGCTCCAATCACAGTGAGCTAGTTTCACATTTTTTTTTTTTTTTTTTTTGTGGGATCAGGGTTCGAACTCACGACCTTGCACTTGCCCAGCAGGCACTTGTGCCTCGGAGCTATCTCCCCAGCCCCTAAAGTTTCACATTCTTGAATGCTATTCTTTTATGTCTTTAAGCAAGTTATTCGCTCTGTTTGCATTACTCCTCCAACCACTGCTCCTCACTTGGCTAATGCCTAAGAATTCTCAAGTCCAATACCAGAGAGGACCCTTCTTGCAGGAAACTTGCCTTCACATGTACTCTCCTCCTCCTCCTCCTCCTCCTCCTCCTCCTCCTCCTCCTCCTCTTCCTCCTCTTCTTCTTCTTCTCCTCCTCCTCCTTCTCTCCTCTTCCTCCTCTTCCTCCTCCTCCTCCTTTTTCTTCTTGGAATCAAAATTAGGGCCTTGTGCTATGCTGCTGAGCCTTCGTGTTCTTACTGCTATTGGTCATTCACTACTCCCACAGCTGTCTTCACTTGTCTGACTGCTTGATTAGTCTGGAACCTCCAAAGGGGCAGGACCTGGGCCTGCTCATTAGCTGCAGAGCCTCTAACCCTAGATGGAGCCTACAGGCCAAGATGATGCATTCTATCTGGGTGCCCACTTCCTTCATTGCAAAGCATAGTTCTGGCATCTTAGGAACATCTGTCTTCCCAGGATAGAGCTGAGGATAAGAAGTTCAAATGTGCTTTGTGTGCCTCTCAGACTTGAGTTTTGCTTTATAAATGTGAATTGGTGACAATATCTTAAAAATGAAGATCTAAAATTCTTTACTTCTAATTGTATTAAAAATAATTTAGTAAGAGCATGGATCATGCATGGCAATGCTCAGCCAGGGCTCCTTCTTAGATGGGACTGTTCTTGATTTTCTCCTCTGCAAAGTGCCCACCCGGCCCTTCACTGTTTGACATTGCCTGCCTGACTTCCGAAGACAGCCAGTGCCAAAGCCTTGCCCTCAGCTGGCCTTTGGGGTAGAAATAACTATCCTAAGAGGACAAGGATTCCTCTGGGAAGATGAAGTTTGGCTCTAATCTTCCTCAGGCCTGCAGGGGGAAGGGGTGGGGAATGCCTTTATCAGGGAGATTTTTTTTTAATGATTTAATATTTTTACTGTATAAATTTAACAATGGTTATATTACATATTTTCATCATCAGATCAGTTTAGATTAATAGATATAGGTATATAAGATTGATCAAACAATTAAATATTAACACAATCAACATTACTTTTTTTTTTCTTTTCCCCTTTCTTTTTTTAAAAGTTGACACATTGCATATTGTCCTCACAATAGTTCTACAGAGCACAGTGTGTGGGCATAACCCACCTCCCTATTGATGTTGCTAAGAA